>OY856186.1:88246821-88295823 GCA_963693315.1 Diogma glabrata | reverse complement strand
GATAGATAGAACGATACAGTAAAAATTCAGAACTCTCATAAATCATTCCAGAATTTATATAATTTTATATAATTTTTTATTCACTTCTTCTTTCAGGTTTGGTTTCAAAATAGAAGAGCAAAATGTCGCAAACATGAAAATCAAATGCATAAAGGTATGTTTTAAAAATTTTGGTAAAAAATTTGAGACACAATCAAATCAAACCAACGAATTGTAAAATTTTATAAATGTTTACACACAATTTATTTATAAAAAACTGGGCGTCTCCACATAATTCGCAATCTGCATAAAATAACATCCAAACTTATATCACTCACCTTAACTACTAAACTGTAGATCTAAGCAATTTTTATCCTACAATTGATTATCTTCCATTTATTTTCTTTTTAAAAAAAATCTTTTTTGCTCTGCCGAATAAAAAATCCCTTCAAAATTGATAGAAAATAGAATTAAGAGGACCCATATAAACAGCAACAGCAAGATTACTTATAAAAATGTAATGTAAATATAACACTTATTTTTTATGGTTAATAAATAAGGAGTTAAATGAGCGGATCCAAATACACAAAAAAAATCATAAAAAAATTGCTTCTTCTACTTTTTTAAGGGAGTTAGAGTATAGTGTACACAAATATTCAAAACAAGAGGGTTGAATTTTTATAAAACATAAGATGAAAATGAAAATCTAAATTGAATTAGTTTTTATTGCGATGAAAATGTTAAAAAAAATATCCTTAAGATAGAAAATTAAACAGGTTAAAATTTCAAGATAAGAAATAATAAAAAATATTATAATAATTTACGGGTATGTCTGATAATATATGGATAGAAATGGAATTGTGAAATTTTAAATTTATTTTTAAGTCAATTAAATATGTGCTTTTAATCGGAATAAGAAAAATCTGAAAATTTAGTTTAACAAAAAATTTTTACAAAATTAGGTTCATTCAAAGATCACTTCACAAACTCAAACTGCCGAAGTAAAATCTCTTGAATATTTTTAAAACTTTTACTCCATCTCGTATATTGACATAAAGTTTCTTTTGTCATTTTTCATTTATACATATTGTTTGCAATATTCATTCTTTTGCAAACCGAACACCTTTCTGACCGACATATTTTTGATTTGACTAAAATTGTTTTTAGAGGTTTTATATCGAAAAAAAGATATACGTGTTCGAGGACATTTTTTTGAAAATATAGCGGTTCTAAATTTCGAGGATTTCGTGATTTTTGGGTTGAAGGCTTATTTACAAAAATTCATAACTTTGGTTCTGTCAAAGAAAGAAACTCCAGTTTTGTTTTTATTTTAAAGTTGAAAGATGCTATTTAAAAAAAAATAAAGTCAATAAAAATTATTAACAAATTCTTATTGTTATGAACAAATAAAATGTTAAAATCAATTTTTAGTCATTGCCCCACCCACGTAATGAGTATTTAGTACCACCATCGTATTCTACGTTTAATTTTCTATATAAATCGTAGTTTTAATTAATGGAAAAATGGTTTTTAGTGCTAGAAATAGATTGATTTATCGAGCGCGGGACGAAATAAATGGGTCATTGTTTTACATACCGAACAGATTAGAACAAAATCTGACCAAGACACTTTTAATTTAGCTGAAAATTTGACTGGTTCTATATAAATCAAAAAATACACTTGTTCAAGAATTTTTGCTTATTTTGGGGAAGTATAGGGGATCTGAATTTCGGCTAGAATACTTACTTCGTGATTTTTGGCTAGAATACTTACTTTAAAAGAATCATAACTTCGGTTCTGGAAAAGAAAGATCATTTTTTCTGTTTTATTTTTAAGTTAAAAGATGGACAATAGACAATAGACATTTGTTAATAATCTTTATTGATTTTATTTTTTTTTTAGAAAAGCTTTTTTCAAATTTAAAATGAAACAAAACAAAAGTTTCTATCTTTAATAGAACCGAAGTTATGAATTTTTGAAAATAAGTCGTCAAGCCAGAAATCACGAAATTCTCGAAATTTAGAACCGCAAAAAAAATACCGTTTTACAGATCTGTTCGATTTCTAAAAGAATATACACATCGATTTTTTTCAACAATTTTTAAAAGAATCTGCAACCTAAAAAAAGCTATGAAATAAAATATTAACACAGGTAGTAAATCTAAACGTTGCACAGATTTTTGCCAAATATTAACCTGGCGTTATTAGTTATAGTTATCAAAATATTATTCTCTTCCGACGAACAAATATATTTTTCGTATCTTATATGCTACAAATATGTACACATTTTCATACGTGTAAGTATGTATAGCACCAATAAATATTTTATCTCACATATGATTACAAAATGTTTGGAATCCAAGAAAATAGTATCAAAAAAGTTTAGAATACTGTATAACAGTATCAAACCCATCAACACCAGCAAATAACATCGAAAACTTTTATTTAAAATTAATGTTTTTCTCATTGGAAATTTAATTCAAATTAAATCATACTAGGCCGTTAATTATTCAAGAGAGGAACATGCGCATAAGTTTGAATTTATTGTTATTTGTTTTTATATAATTTTAAATGAAACCGAAAAAGCTTTGTTGGTTAATACAATCAAATTATTTATAAAATGCAATAAAAAATTGATTTCACAGTTCAATACAAATTATAACATACAAAATATACAATTTGAACTATAATACATTCATCATCTCATATACTCACAATCTCTAAAATGTCCAATAATTTGATCAATATAAATAACGAACTTGTTTCTAATCAGAAGTTTGAGTACTGAAGTTTGAGCTTAATCGAGCAACAGGTTTAAGAATGGCTGCACATTTTCGTTTTGTATGTAAAATTTTTAATTATCGATTTATAGCCGTATTTTACGAAGTCCTATAATTGTTTATTAGCACCGTTTTGAAATATAGAACTGCAAATGTCCAGTCTGTACCAAAAAAGGAACAAAATGTGATATTTCTAGTTATAGACCAATAGCTTTACTCCCTGTCCTATATAAAATATACGAGCATTATATTAATACATATACATATGAAAATTTTGGGAGGACAACTTTTTGATATATGACAGCCAATACAGTTTTCGAAACAAGAGATTAACAACCGTTCCATTAAACTATGTGGCTCATCTTTGGAACAGCACACTTGAAAAAGGTGGTGAAACGTACGTAATCGCATTTGACATCTCAAAAGCATTTCATCGAATCTGACATGCCAACATGATCAACAAGCTCGTTGCGTACAGATTTCAGTCGTAAAAATGATACAAAATTTTCTTACCGACCGATACATTTCGGTATCTATCACCCCAAAAACTAAAAGTGACTTTTACAAAATTCTTATAAATATACAACACACAAAATTTTTTGATAAAACTACTATTTTTTTCCTTCAAAAAAGTAATTTGTAAATCAAATAAAATTTTGTTTTTTTCAAATAATTTTTTTGTAATCTACAATCTACATCTTTTAGGTAAACTTACAACAAAATTTGTGAGTTGTGAATTTATAACAAAAATTGTAAAATTTACATAGCTTTTTTTTTGAGTGATCGATGGCTTTTCTTTTGGGTCTGAATTAATTAACGTTGGTGTACCTCGAGGCTCAGTTTTATCTCCAACTTTATTTTTAATTTATTTATACGAACTGTTGAAAATTACCAGTAACACAGTAAATAGTTTTGCAGACGACAGTACACTGCCCAAGTCATTGGTTCCCCTATTTTTAAAGGGTAAAATGCACAAAACGAATAAAATCCCGCTGGGAGAGACGCTGTCATAAGTGTAAACGAGGACCTAAAAAAAGTTTGAAGTGACAAAAATTTTGTCAATTTTAAATCCACAAAAACACAGCTTTTGATTATTTCCAGATCAAAGATCGAGTTCCCCAATGATATTTCAATCAGCATGTGTGATGAACAACTAGACGATTGTGAAATCGTTCGTTTATTGGGAGTCACAATTTCCAACGACCTACTCTGGAACGATCATATAATGGTGATGGCAAAAAGCGCGCCAAAAAAACTAGATGTAAAAATATTACTCCACATTTATAAGTCCTATATTCGTCCTAGTATGGTTGTCAAGAATGGGGCACTGCATCTGTTTCCATCCAAAAATGGGGCACTGCATCTGTTTCCCGCTCTTTTGGACTCTGATTCATCATGCCTCAACCATATTCTTTTCCCCGTTTTACACGTCAACTATTTTTTGTGGGCCAGGGTCCTAAAAGGTTTCTATGTGTTGTTGTGACACATATTGTAATTTCAATAACACAACACTTTTTATTTAAAAAAAAATAAAACATTTTAATTCTAGCTAATGAAAACACTAAATTTTGCATATGGCGTCCAATAGTCAGGTTTGTAATATAAAAGGTTTTGAGTATAGTATAAACTATGCGTATATTGTAATTTTGTAAGTATGCTGGATTCAATATTCAACCAGACACTCTAATTTATAGTATTGTTGTTTGATATTTCTACCTGATTTATACCACTTGTATCTTAAACTATTAAGATATGGATATTGGATACATTCTTAAAATCACGAATGTTGAAAACCTTACTGTGTTGCGCTATGATTTTTTAAACAGCTCAACAGAATAATGAAATTTCGTTTGTCATATACGATATAAACGTATACCGCTGATTTAAAATTATATCACAAGCTAAATGCAATTTCGCTAAACTCTTCGAAATGAAATAAAATTAATACATGCATTTCGTGAAATGAATAAAGAATTGTCTTTCTTTCCTGTTTAATTTATTTTATTCTCTCACAAATTTTCGCTCGTTTCACGTAAACTTTTACTCGAGAATAAACTAGTTCATTAAACATCTCAGCAATAAAGTACTATTTCCTTCATGAAATGTATAATTTTTTTAGAAAAAACGCATTAAAAAAACGAATACCGATAAAACTTGTGTTTTATTTCTAATTTAATAAAAAATCTGATTTGTTTGATTTTAGTGACTTGTTAGTGAGTCGACACCACACTCAACATTTTAAACCATCCTTCTAGCGTGAAGTTTGAAATTCCACTCTGCTTTCTCATCTCCCAATCAAAAAAGGATATTAAAATCTTTAGATATGCACATTCAATGGCATTTTCGGTTGATATTGTGCTTACTATTTATTACAACTATCAGTAAAAGTTAAAAGGATTCGTCTTAGAATACGAGATTACATCTACACGATGCGGTTGAAAAGTAAAACAAATAATAACAAAATGTACGCTGTTAACAGGTTGAGATCTTGACCATTACAGGACAAGACGAAATAAAAAACCCCGGAGACTACATTCGTCCTGAAAAATACAGACTACAGACAGGAGCGTTGGTGCTTATGTCTCATGCTCTATCAACTGAGCTAGCCGGACTAAATGAGAAAACTACTAAGAGCAAAAAAACATAAAAATAAATCCAAGAAAAAATGTAGGGATGAAACGAGGAAATCATTCGGCTATATAAAAAATTTTAAAGAAAAAAATTTCAACCAAAAGAATACAAATTTCCACAAACTACCGACTTTTAGGAATTAAACGGACAAATAGTCTGGCGCAAATATACTACTGACACAGGCATTAACGAGGGTAGAGTTAACTGAGCAAATAGTCGGCAATGATCCTTAGGCTTAGGGATTTACTTGTATCACCGCACGAGCACGATGGGATATCAAAACCTATAAGAAATCAGTTTGAATAGTTATAGTGACAGAATGCAAAGGGATTTATTCGCCTGAACCAATACCCATACAAGGTTGTACAACTGGTTCAGTAATGGTTTGTTACTGGCAGCCAGTAATGCAGCAATAGGCGAGTACTGGCAACCACGACTGGGCCATTAACATAATTTTACTGGATGATAACTTCGGACAATAAATGGTTGCTATTCTTGGGCCAGATACTGGCAACCATGACTGGGCCGTTAAAAAAAATATACATTATTATCATATGTAAATTTAAATAAATTAAATACAAACTAATTTAAAAAAAAATAAAAATGACGAAAAAAATTCAAAACTCCCTATACAACTGGTTCAGATGCAAGAATGGCTGAGTAATGGCAAACAGCGCCCTGACTCCGCCAGTACTCCGCCAGTACTCCGCCATTAAAAAAATATAAAATAATATTTTTTATACATAAATTTAAATAAATTATTTACAAAATAATTAAAATAAAATAGAAATGAAAATAAATTAAAACATATACCAACCTTTTCTTTATTACCATAGTCTTTCAACCGACAAGGCGATAACTAATAAACTTTATGTGAAATTTTTCAAACTATGTATTTCTAAAAGGGATAATACTCTAGTGAAATTTAAAAAAATGACATAGATCGGCAAATTCATGGCTACAATACTGGCCCAATAACAATAGCCAAGTAATATTTACCATTCATGGGCCAGTGCTTGGCCATTCAAAGGTAACAATATACTGGCTATTTTCTGTAAACCATAGATCGGCCGATGATTGGTTCTAGTATTGGCCCAGTAACAATAGCCAAGTACTGTTAACCATTAATGGACCAGTGCTTGGCCGTATGTCAATGTCTGGCAAAACCTACTTGGGTAGTCTCTGGAGCCTTCTATCCACAAAAGTTCAAAAGACGGGTTCATATTCATCAACACCTCAGAACGCATGTTGTAGAACCTATCGTTCTAAAAAGGTATCAATTACATATTGTAATTCCTATAACGCAACCAATTTCATTACAAAAAAGTCCAGCGGCAGGCATATCTGCTAGAAACAGGTAGATTTCGGGGTCAGACAATTTTGTGTACAAATAAAATTAGATGTGTCAGATTTGAGATTAGTTTAAATAAAAAATTTAAGTAGCAACAGTATAATTCAAAAAAATTATCATACCGAATTAAATACGTTATCCGAAACAACTTTATCAATGCAATTTCGGAACAGTTTTATTTAAGTTGGTTTAAATTAGTCATAACATATTAAATTCACCAAAGATCAAATGAACTACGACACAACTACAATTTTACCATCACACATAATTGTGTCCTTTTTTTTTAATCGTACGGTTTATTCAACATCAAAATACATTAAATTTTATTTTTCAGTCCATGTAACCAATCAATAAATTGATCAGATAAACAAAAAGCCTCTTCAAAACATCCATTGAATTTAGTTAAGTTACATTCTTGAGATATGTGATTGACTGTCTGAAATTCCTTACCACATTAACATGATGGATAATCCACCAGACCCCATTTATGTAAGGTATAGTTTGATCTACCATAGCCTGTTCTAATACGATTTAATTTCACCCAATCATTTCTTTTTAGTTCAAAACCATTTAATTTCACATTAGGGTTTTGAACAAATGTACCATTTAATGGAAGGTTGTTGTTCCAAGACATCAGCCAGAATTGTTCAGAGTTAAAATTTTGTGAAATAAGTTGTTTAGCAGTTATATACGGTGGTGTTCTACATAAACTTTGATCAGGAGCTTCCAAAAATAAATCAAACAATAAAGAATTGTTAACTTCTGAACTTCTTTGAATGGTATTGAATAACATTTCTTTACGACGAATGTCTGGTGGTGGTATATTTGATAAAACAGGTAACCAATTCAAAGGTGTTGATTTTATAGCACCAGAAATTAATCTCATTGCACGATTCAGTTGAATATTGATTTTTGGTGTATGAGCACTGTTCATCCAGATTGAAGAACAATATTCAGCTGTAGAATATACTAATCCTAAAGCAGCAGTCCTTAAAACATTTGCGTTTGATCCCCAAGTTGTACCAGCAATTTGTTGTAACAAATTATTTCTTGCACTAACTTTTTTGGCTATTGCTTCTAAGTGATTTTTAAAAGTCCAAGAACGATAAAAAATTACACCTAGAATTTTTGGATTATGGTTATGTAAAAGAACAACATTTTCAACTTTAACACATAGCTCAGATTTTGCCATTTGATTGTTTAAGTGAAAAGCACTGACTTCAGTTTTACTGGAATTCGGTTTAAGATCCCATTTTTTAAAATAATTCCACATTTTATGTAAATCTTTTTCTATAACTTTTTCACCAAGTTGAAGATCTTTACATTGATAAGCTACAGTAATATCATCAGCATACTGAAATTTCTGGGAAGTGGTTTTTGGCATGTCATACATGTATAAGTTGAAAAGAATTGGAGCAAGTACTTAACCTTGAGCCAAACCATTGCTTAAAGTTTTCCATTTGCTTTTAGTTTCTTGCATGAAAACCTGAAATTTTCTATTAGAAAGCATATCATTTAAAAGATTTATCAGTTTGAGACAAGGAATAATTGATACAAATTTCAACAACAATCCATGACGACTAACTGTGTCATATGCTGATGTAAGATCAACTTGTGCTATACAAGTTTTCAGGTGTTTTTGAAAACCTGACTCGACATATGTTGAAAAACCGAGCATTTGTTCGTTACAACCACGATTTTGTCGAAAACCTGCTTGTTCTTTTGGTATCACGACATTGATTTTGTTTTGAACCCTTTGTAGTATAAGTCTTTCCAATAGCTTGAATGGTACACATAGCAATGAAATTGGGCGATAATGAGATGTGTCGTCTCCTGTTTTTCCAGGCTTTAGAGTAGTAATAATTTTTGACTTTTTGAAAATTGAAGGAACTTTGGATTTTTTTACAACGTCAGTAAAAAAATTTGCTAGCCATCTCTTGGTACTTAGTCCACAATGTTTTATAAATTCAGGATAAATATTATCAACTCCAGCTGCTTTGCCAACTTTCACATGAGATAAAGCATTAACAATTTCACCTAAAGAAAATCTTTTTGAGAAAGCATGTTGTTGTCTTAAAGATCTACGTAAACGTTTGAGCTGAAACTTAACTTTTTTAATAGCTCTTCTGTCCATGTCAGTTTTCGCTGAATTCAATAGTTTTGTTGCAACTTGATTCGGTGTGATGGAAGATGAAGAAACTATTTTTCTTTGTGGATCTGTTCCAAGTTTGCCAACTATAGACCAGGCTTTTCTACTTGAATGTGTAAAATCAAGAGATTCAATTTTTTTTTGCCAAATGTTTTTACGATTATCATTCAGACGATTAATTAACATTGAACCAACTTGCTTATTGCCACCATTCATGTAACTTTCAAAAAGCGCTTCACAAGTTTTATCCCAGCCAGGTACGTATTGCATTCGGTAACCTCTTGGAATTGTTTTTTTGGCACAATTGATTACAGATTTAACAAAAGAATTATAATTTTGAACCTTAGAAGGAATATTTTTGAGTTCTTTATCCAATGATTCTGAAAATGCCATCCAATTTGCTTTCTCAAAATTCCATCTTGCTTTAGGTAATGAACGAATGATAGGAATATTTAAACCATATTGTAATAAAGTAGGACTATGTTGAGACATAGGAAATGCTTGTAAAACAATTCGTTTTGACTTTGAAATTACAATTTGATACCATCCGTATCATGAATGATACATAAATCAGGATTTGTAAATGTACCATGTGATGCAGAATGAAAAGTTTTAGGTCCTTTTATATTCAAAATAAGGTCATAATTGTTTAAACACATCCATTCTACAATTTTGTTACCATTCTCAGAGTTATGTTTATATCCAAAATCTTGGTGAGGTGAATTGAAATCACCCATATAAATTGTAGTATCTTGAAATGATGGTAAAGGAGGATCTTTCCAATCTTTTCCAGGAGGCTTATAAAGGTTTACAACTTTTATACCACAAATAGTAATGACCAGAACTTCTACATTGTCAACATCATTTTTATAATCAAGACTTGCCGAAGGCAACGTATTTTTAATCAAAGTTGTAATACCATAATGTTGATGAAATATGCTATCAATTTCAATGAAACCACTTATTTTACATCTAGCAATAGAATCTTCTTTGCTTCTTAAATGAGTTTCTTGTAACAATAAAACATCTACTTCCGCTTCAACTGATAATCTACTTATAATTTGGCATTTTGGAATTGAGATGCCTTCAACATTCAACTGCATAATTTTGATTGATGGACCAATCGATAAACTTTGCTGCATTTTTGTTGTTGAAACCAAGTGACAATATTTTTAAATGTTAATAACATAAATCTTGAGACCTTATTTTACAAATAAGGTAATAATTGTCTTCTCAATTTAATATTAATTTTTATAAAAACTAAAAAAATTTTTTAGATCAAATTTTTTTTAAACCTACTTGACATAAAAGTCAATGATATATTGACCTAGTCATTGATATAGTGTCCTTTAGGTTCAAAAACGATATATTCCACTTTACGAGTTTTCAAGATAAATGAAAAAAACTTTTTATTTTGAAATTATTTACAAACTCGGTGATTTTATTGTTTAATTGGTTTCCTTAGGCATTTTCCATTAATTTGTTTGAAGTGTAAAACAAAGTAGGTAGTCAAGTTGAAATGGTATTTTAGAAAACATTTTGGAATAGAGACATTTTGTAACTTACACAATGGAATAGGTTCGTTTTGAAACTTCCCGAGCAGAAATTAGTTGGGGAAACCTTAATACAGTCAGAGCGTGATCAGGGCCTGGTCAGTCTTACAAGGGCATTCACTGTTAGGACAATCGGATGTGAGCCTGCTCCGGGCCTGATTTAGAATACCCTTTTAGGGAATACCCTTTTAGGGTTAACCGTATTTGAACGTTTCCGGCCCTGATCATGTTTTTCGTGTTTGACCCCTAGCTGAAATTTCAATTGGTTAAAATTCACTAGAGTATTGTCCATTTCAGAAATATATAGTTAAAATCGTTTCATGTATGTTTTAGTTATCGCTTCTTGGCTGAAAGACTATAATTTAATAGTGATTATAAGGTGGTATTTATGTTTTAATTTTTTCGATTGTAATTTTTTTATTTTAATTTGATTAATTTATGAATATAATATATAAATATATATCAGAGTCTGGTCCGGATATCCCAATCAGGGTCTGATCCGATTATCCCAATCAGGGTCTTATCTGGTAATCCAAATCAGGACCTGATAGAGCAAAAACGTGATCAAGGCCCAATCAGGCTGCCCTACCAATGCCTGATCCGGATTAGGGCAAACCTGATCAGGACCTTATTTCAGTCCTGACAAATTTCTGTTCGGGTTATTACTATTGGAAAAGGTATGTTTTGAAACTTACATTTTGAAATACTATCGTATGGATTGATAATTTGGTTTTCTGGCAAACCGCCAGCTTTTCTAATTCTGAGGCTCCAAAGTAATCGGTTCCAGCAAAAATGAACACCACCAAATGTTTTCATCAGTTTTTCTTCACGTAATAACTGGATACTGTCGAAAAATCTCAAATGACGATAAAAATGAAAAAATTTTAATTTTTGCAAATGAATGAACGCAAAAATTGGTTTTTTCCTGAATCAATGAATAATATGATATGTCTTAGTTGATTTTAAGCCATTTTAAAAAAACGTTCCTAAGATGCATTTATGCATCTATAGTTCCTAAGATGCATATGCATCTATAGTTAACTATAGTTGTACGTTTGCTCATAATTAATTTTATTTTTAAAGTTTGTTTGATAATTTTGTTTGTAATTAGCGTTTTTATTTAAACTAATCTGATTAATCCGATTCTACAAAAATCTGTCTGACAACGAAATCTACCTATTTCTTGCGGATATCCCACCGCTTAAACTTTGCCAGATTGGATTCAATCGGATTCAATCACACACCGCGGCTTTTCGCTGACAAACTGATTAGCATTTACTTACTGGATATAAAAACTGATCCAAGCTGAAATAAAAAATCTACCACTTTAACACAAACATCACGATCGACTGATTTTTGCATACGATTATTTTGAAATAAATTTTGTTTTTTAACGACATGATTTTTATTGGAATAGATTGTTTTTGATTGCAAACAGTGGCGGATTACCATGGAGGCGGAAGAGGCGGCCGCCTCGGGCCCCACATGCACAGGGGCCCCCTCGCTACAAATAGTATTGATATTTTATAGGTATTCAAATATCAGATGACTGCGTTCATTCAACCAAAGTTTGTAAACCTAAAGATTTTTTTAATATTATCCCACATGTAAAAGTGTTAGGTTGTCAATTTGTATTACTTTTTTTCATGTATGTATTTATTTTAATAATTCTAATTTGATAGTTTTATAATTTTTTAATGTACAAATTCGTTTTCCAATTTGTATAGTAAAAAAACATTTTTTCGTGTACCATGTGGAAATGCCTACTATTCTTTGACTCAAAACAGTAAAGAAAAGTGTTTATTTTCCAGTTAGCAACACTTTTCTTCTTAGCAACGCGATTGTCATTATTTAATTTACAAAGAAATATAATAAAACATATATAATTTATATTCTGTTTAAGACCAGGATAACACGTTATTTATTCTTTAGAATTAGTATAAAAGTTAAAGGTACAATTTTCTAAATTACTGAATGATATTCCAGAAACTGAAGATAACTGAAAGTCTGCAGAGGTCACATTTGTCGCACTCACTGTACCACTTGATATTGGTGCTGAATTACTTGGTATAACGCTTGATATTGATTTTGCAGTACCTAATGACGAAGAAGTTATAGTTGATGGTTTGGGGTTTACATTAAAAACCTTCCGAGATGCTTGGATTTTGGTTTCGATACTTTCTTCTACATATCCTTCAGCTACCTTACTTGAGCTCCATCCTCCATGTCTCTTCAATGACTGTTCATCCGCGCCGCTATTAGCTAAAAGTGTAGCGTATGTTCTTCGAATGCAATGACCTGTGTACTTTTCAGGCTCTGACAACTTCAAAAACATTGCAATATTTCGGGGAATGCTATAAAATGTATTGATGCCGACCGGCTGCACAGTACATTTATTATTTCTATAGCACACAAACACACGATTATGACTTGTCGTTGCTGGCCGCATATTACGATATTATCTGTAAAGCTCAACTCCGTTAACTGGAGTTTCATCATTTGTAATTGTGAAAACTCTTTTTTTTTTGATTTTTGTGTCATTGTCATTGAGTGTTATAACTATCACAGATCCAGTATCTTCCACATCATTCAGCGTGAGCAATCGCAATTCATCTCCTCTACAAGCTCCATTTAACCCGAAAATCAAAACAACTTTCATAAATAAAAATTCTCGATCAGGAGCTGAAGTCAAAAAACAAGATACGTTATCGAATGTCAAAACTTTCGACTTTTTTGGCGTATAAGTATCATTTTGGCGCTTAAGAAACGCAATCACTTTTTTGAATGTAGATATATCTAAATTTTCGTTTAGTTGTATCATACATTTTAACATGGAATAATTCGACCACATTGTTGACGTCTTCAAAGTTTTCGACTGTAATCATAAAAATATATATTCCGATATATTCTATTTATATAACATCATTGTTTATATCTATATATTATATACAATTAATATATAGAAATACCTTCTCGTGAAAATATGCCAACATAACGATTTCATCTAATTCTTTAATATTTTTTTTCATTCTCCAATCGTTGAAAAACTTATAGCTTTTCTCGTACTTCGATTTAGATTTCGATGGAAGTAAATTCGAAATAGCCTCCTCTGCTTCTTTCATAACACTAGGATCCATTTTTGAAATTTGTTTCACAGAATTTATTATTTATCCGCTTATCAAAAAAATATTGAGACGTTCAAATCGTTTATAAATTTTCGAATGAAAAGTTAGAACAAAAAAGTTCAAAGGCAACTCTGATAAACATCAATGCATTAATTTTTATATACATACAATTTTAGAAATTATTTCATTTTTCTTTTTTAAATTTTATTCTGGTACACGAAAAAATAGCATGTTCAACTCGAAAGAAAAGTGATTTTTCCACCTCGTTTAAAATTAATTTACTCGCTACGCTCGTAAATTAAACATTTCACTCGGTGGAAAAATATCACTTTTCTTTACTTGTAGAACAATCTACTATTGTTTTGAAAAGTTCCACTGTTACGAATGAATATTAGTACTAAAACTTTATTTGCAATGGGCTGTTATTATGTCAATCGCAAAATTATTGATAAAAACAAAATCCAGATAAGTATTTTTTGGATATTTGAAGTATATTTGAGTTTTATGTTTTCATCAATGATTTTGGATTTCTTTTAAGACCTACAATTTATTGAAAGCATTAAACTGAAAACCTCAATTTTAAGCATATAATTGTACATATTTTAGATTAATTTCATATATAACTAAATAAATGAAAACTTTTTAATGTGTAGAATTGAAATCTATTATTGTATGCTTAAAATCCATGTATTTTTTATACAATACATGCTAAATTCATCATTTGGATTAACGTTTGAAAAGTGTTTCCATATGATATGATTGATATAGTATAGGTGTTTTAGCTTTAGTTGTATATTTCGTTTTATCAACGTTGATTGGAAAAAAGATTGTCTAAAAAATTTGTTTGAAAAATTTGAAAAAAAGATTGTTTGTAACTGGACGTATTGATACTCAAATAGCTCGTGAAATTGAAGTACAACAAAAATGCTGGCGGGAAGTTTTAAAAAGAGTGGCAGCTACAGTAAAGCTATTAGCTACTTTGGGTTTAGCATTTCGTGATCATCGAGAAGATATTGATTCGAACAGAAAAGTAAATTTTATGACATGCATTGAGTACCTATCCCAATTTGATGATTTTCTTAAAAATCATTTGGAGAGGTACAGCCATCCAGGAAAAGGTAATGTAAGTTATTTATCACATACCACATGCGATGAATTTATAAATTTAATGGGAACTGAAGTAAAAGAACACCTAATTCAAGAAATTCAGGACTCTTTATATTATTCAATTATTGTTGATTCTACGCCAGACGTGAACCACACTGACCAACTAAGTTTTATATTAAGGTACATTGATAAAGTGGGCGATGCGAGAGAACGATTTTTGGATTTTTACAAATTGAAAATCACAATTCAGAATATCTAGCAAAACTTATTTTGAAAACTTTAAACAATTTGTCTTTGGATATTAAAAATTGTCGCGGTCAAACATATATGGCCGGAAAATATAATGGTTTACAAGCCAGAATTAAAACTCTAAGTGAGACCGCCATTTTTATTCCTTGTACAAGTCATACGCTTAATTTAATTGGAAATTATGCTGCAGATGCCTATTCTACTGCGCTGTATTATTTTAACTTTATCCAAAATATATATGTATTCTTTTCTTCATCTACTCACAGATGGAAGTTGCTTATTGATAATTTTTCCGATCCTAATTCCAAACATATTAAAAAATTAAGTGACACAAGTGACAAGATGGTCTGCAAGAGCTGATGCAGTACCCGCCTTGCGGTTTAATTACAAAAATATTAAAAGCGTTCTTATCCAAATTAGCGAAAATGAAGACGAAAAACCGATTACTAAAGTTGAGGTTAAAAAATTAGCTAGCTCTTTCGATGAATATGAATTGCCTTATTAACCGTTCTATGGGATATATTATTGCAAAGAATCAATAGTACTAGAAAATCATTTCAAAATATTCAAACGAACTTATTACAAGGAGTAAAACTGTTTAATTCTTTTATAAGGGATGTTCGGAATAATTTTGAGAGCATAGAAAAGCAAGCAAATTTATTAACAGACAATATTAGCTACTACAAAGAAGGACGAAAAAGAAAACGCAAAATTATGTATGATGAATCATCTGCAAATGATACACAGCTAGTAGGACGAGAATTGTTTATTATAA
The DNA here is from genome assembly GCA_963693315.1 of Diogma glabrata. Taxonomy (NCBI): domain Eukaryota; kingdom Metazoa; phylum Arthropoda; class Insecta; order Diptera; family Cylindrotomidae; genus Diogma; species Diogma glabrata. The sequence continues at coordinate 88,280,125 of OY856186.1, read as the reverse complement.
ATACTCACAATATGATCTGTGATAGACTTGCCACTGAAATGTCTACCAGAACGTCCATATATGAAACTGTTTTAAATAATTTTAAATTATTTTTTGATCCAAATATATCCAGTGATGAAGTTGACAAGTGTATTTTAGAATTGTCAAATACATATGCGAGGGATATAGAAGTACAATATTTTAAAGACGAAGTACATCATTTTTTAAAATATATAAAAGAAGAGAACATCACTTGTCCATTTAAGATGTGCAAGGTAATCATTAATGGCCTGCAATCTTTATTTCCCAATGTGGAAACTATTTTAAAAATATTTCTTACATTGCCCATATGCAACGCAAGTGGGGAACGATCTTTCTCCGTTCTGAAGCGGATAAAAAATTATTTAAGAAATAGTCTTAATCAAACTCATTGGCAAAATTTTTGGTAAAATCTTAGGCCCCAAAATTTTGTTCCGCCTCAGGCCCCTTAAAGGCATAATCCGCCACTGATTGCAAAACAATTGAAATGGAAAAGCTTTGTTTTGTTTCAAAAGTTATGACGTAACAGATTGCTTTTGAAACGTAACTGGAATTTGTCACCCAATTTTCTCAGAAATAGATACATATTTTTAAATTTTTATTTTACTGACATGTGCAGTTTAATGGAAAGAAACGAAATCAATTAATAACTCAAAAATTTTAAAAACTGGATTAGATCGTTTTTGAACCTAAAGGACACAATTTATAATCAAACATTATCAAACAATTTTAATTCAAAATCATCTTTGTTGTTGTATTTTTTTGTTCATATTACATTAAATTTGAATTTTTTTTCAATCGGTATACTTAATGAAAAAAAAAACAAAAGAGAATTTGATCATTTTCTATGGTATTAAATGGCTTGATATTTTCTTGCAAAAGGCTTGCTTATAAAAATGGAATCTCTTGGGTTAAAAAGCTGAAATTTTTTGAGGCTATAGTTTAAAAGTATGCTTAAAAGTTAAGATGAATTTAAATAACATAAACTGAAACATGATGAAAGCATTGCCTTTTGTGTTTGTTTTCATTTCAACAGCCCTAGGGTCTCAACCTCTAGACGTGAACTATTTTTTTTTAAATTTTGGAAAGATTTATGTTGTATTTTTGTATGCAAAAATTTTCAAATGTGAGCTTGGCCATTTTCAGCTAGATCAAGGACAAAAAAGCTTAGTAAATTTTTAAAACAGCTAATTTTGCAGGAACCTGAACCACCAAGGTTGTCATCTGACAAAAACTGATAAAAAAAAGTTTAAATATTCAATATTTATAAATTTTATTTAAATATTATGATTCAAATGGAAGTTATAGCGCCCTAGATTATTCGACTTTTTAAACTCTATATGAAATCTACCTAAAATAGCGTGATTACGCTAGTGCTCACCAAAGTGGAAAATAGAAGACTTATGCCTATAGATTATTGAGGAACCGAGGATTAAATAGGGTGGCTTTCATTGTTACCGTGAAGCTTTGCCTGCAGAAGCGAAATGTGTTAACCCAAGGCTCATAGCTCTCCATTATACTCGGTTTTGAATGACTAACTCAGTATCGGAATCTTCATCGTATAGTATGTGTCTGCTGTGGATAATTGCACCAAGTATTTCCTTGGACACTGCAGATGAAGGGTAGTAGAGGTACGGTCGTAGATGAAATTCAAATTTCCAGGGATTTTGATGTTCGTGGATTGGATTACAAGACAAGGGGCTATTAAGCAGTTAAGACAGCTGAAACTGTATATGATGTTGAGTACAAATGCCAGTCGGGCGATAATATCGACGTTGGGAGGGGAACATTTTGTATTACATCCCGTTGACTGACAGTCAATTGTTTTGATTTTCTCCTACCAGTCCAATCACTGAGGAATTTAAGAAAGCCGTGTTAATATGTGTAATGATGGATTTATTCTTGATTAAGGAGTTGGGTAGCGACAATGTACCGTTTATGAAGCTGAATTTTATCATGAGCATTACAGTGGTGGTCAGTTGTCTGTCGTTAAGGATAGCTTTATTATTATTAGGTGACAGCGCCTAATCTATACACTGACTTGGGTACCAGTCGTATCTTTGTGCCTTGTTTAAAGGACAATCATCCAGGATTCAAAAGCGATTTCATCAATTATGACATTTGAGTAGAGAATTCGGATCACAGTCCACATCCTTCAGACACTCTGTATAGAATACCAACAAAGTTTCTACGTGACACCCATAATTCTTTTCACGGGACTGTTTCAAGCTAACCGTGATAGATCCGTATGTTTAATGCAAGTTTCATCATTCTAGCATCCATTTGTCCCCTTACAGTGGTATTGTCTCTTCACTTTCAGTTCGAAAGTGTTGGTATTTTAAGATCAGACTTGGTTGCTGAGTAGTTTGAAGTGTTTAAGCGTCCAGTAAATTAAAGTCACTTTTGAAACGATTATTTTGTCCAACTGCCTAGTGAATTTTATCCAAGCATTCGTGATTGTTTGTGTTTTGATAAAGCTTGTTCGTTAACGTATATTTTAAAAAATTTTCATAGAAAACAACGTAGTCATCTTTTATCGAATTTTCTATCTCCATGAAATTTAAAAGAAGATGATGAAACGTATATCATATATGTATATAGATAAAAAGCTAGAAAGTTGTTAACCGTACCCCGTGTGAAAGTTTTTTATATCTTCATTTATAAATTTAAATTCTAACACTAAATTATTATTTTCAGGATATGAGGCTATTCCCACCGTTCTAAGAGGTATAGTAATTTAATTGTTTAATAATTTTAAAGTAGTTTTTTAACATATGTGATGGATTACACCAGGCTTCTTGCGCTTCAAATTTACTGCCAGTCGGCTTAGAGTTTAGACTTTAGATCCTAATAACTATTTAAATTCACCATAAAAATCTATAACTTCAATTCCCAAACTGAACTCTTAATCTAGTTTCCTTGTTATACTAAAGACGATAAAATTGACTTTATCGTAAAACGATTATTGAAATTGGCTAATCAAATTCTATAATTTTTTTAATAATAAAATGTGATTACGTTTGTTTCTTTTTAAATTTCTAAAATGATTATTATTTTATTGAATTGAAAATCCTCCCATTTTATTTTTATTTGATTAATATTAAAAGAAAACTTGTAGATTTTTCTTTTCCGAAAATCAAAATGTAATTCTATTAAAGCTTATAAAACTAGTTTTACGATACAAGATTATACCTATACCTCATGCACACTCATGCAATTTCCTTAAAAATTTTGTTGAAAAATAAAGAAATTCAAGTCAATTTATAAAAAATCGTTTTAAAATGATTAAGGTTTAAAGAATTTATACAAGATTTAGGTAAGGAAGAGTGAATTTTTGAAATTGAATTTTTGAGTTGATTTTCCAAAAATTAGTTTCACCTAGGTTACCATATGTTTGATATAAATTGATTTTATTATCCGGGGAGAAATCAATTTAAATTTACTTGCTCTTAGATATGCATACCCAACCCATTACGTTTATTGAAAGATTACCAGCTCTCGATTTGGCTTCATCAATTAACCGTTCATAACTCAAACTAAATGAACCGAAAATAATATCATGAAAACGGATTTAAATCATCAATTTAATAATGTACTTGTTCCAACCATTAACAACCCTCTTCTACTGATATAATCTTCTAAATTCATTGTCATTGTCACATCATAAAATGTAACATAAAACTCATTTAAGAAATTAAACCAGAAAAAATAATACAAATTAAAAATATAAACAATTTCACCCTGCATTTCAATAAAAACACAATAAATATTCATAGCGAAATCTTCAACCCTCTTTAAAATGCAAAGAAAGAAACAAAACTTTTATTTATTTGTTTTTCTTACGAGCATTCTTACTCCTACAAATTAGATCGTCTATGCATTCTAACATTTTCAGTTTATTTTTTTTGGTTTTGGTGAAATTTTATTCAAATTTTAGAAAATTGTAAAATAAAAATAAAATTATTTTGTTCTCTAATCAAAATGTTAACATAATGTTTACCCTTACAAATTCTTGTACAAATAATTTAAATTAAGTTTTGCATTGAAACCGAATTTTATAGTTTAAATTTATACTGGACGAAGAAATAGTAAAATGGTTTGAATTGTTTATGTTAAGGTTTGGTTGCACCATTCTTTTTCAATTTTGCACCCGTTTTCCGGGCAAATGTAAATACGCAAACTTTGATACACAGTATGTGAACACGTAGTGAATTGTTTTACTCCGATCAAAAACATATATTGTACCACACCTGTCTACTCCCATGGTAAGGACCAAGTAACCACTCCTTCCAATTTAGCCTCCTTTCAGTGTAAGCAATTTTATGCTCGTCACTATATAGTCGTTAACTGTCTTGTTGTCCAGGTTTTTCCCAATTATCTAGTAAACTTCAAATGTGCGGGTGCTGTTGATTTGCCGCTCTGTGCTTGTGTTGACTATCTCGTTAAGGCGATCTACTAGAGCACTAGTTCGTAAATGTTTTCAATCATCGTTTCCATCGTTTTGTTGTTAAACTGATGTGTCTATGAGATTTAGGCTGAATGACATCTTTCTTGCTCACTTTTGGAATGATTATCACTTTCGTTGTTCTCCTTGATTCTAAAATGTGCCAAATTGCCATAGTGCTTCTAAATATTTCAATAAGGTCCAGCGAAAAGCACTTCTAAATACTTTGTATGAGAGCTTAACTATTAGCTGGGACTCCTTCGTGTATAGCAGATCACCACCTTCAAAATGTCCAAATTTGTCTTTTATTTTTTTTTAATACTCACTTCTACTGCGCATGCCCTAATGACCTGAAAATTGTGTTTATAGTACAAGAACGGCTTTCTGCAGATAGTCGTCTATAAATGTATCATCCGACCTTCTAAGCGAAGTTTTATTCTTTGCGCCAAGTTCTGCAACAATTTTATGGCGAACTTCAGAAACCATTGACTACGTGATCTAAATCTTCGTCCCACTGAGTCGTTTAGCACTGCTAGCTCGCCTTTAGGTGGTGGACAGATGACCTTTAGGAAATGGACCTCCGAGGATACCTCTTTTCCAAGCTTTTCATGAACTGATATGTAGAATATTAATTCCATTATTCCAACATGTTTTGGTGCCGTTCGCAAATTTGTCCACTGTTTTAATTTCATCAATATATTCACTTTTATCGATTGATGCTTATTTGTACACGTTAGAGGGTGTAGGGGCCGCGATTTTGCTCCTAAATCATCATCATTTTCTAGACAATTTCATACGCTTACCTTTTAAGCACTGCTATCAATAGCTGCGTTTTTTTCATTTGAGTAAGGGTCAAGGTCTAGATCAAGTCTATTTTTTACATGTAAAAACAACAACAACATAACCCAGATACTTATCTGGGTCTAGATCAATGATCTAAAATATTTTGGTTACATAAAATTGCAAGAGATGGTTGCTATGGTTGCTATGGTTGCTATGGTCATTTTAAACCCTATAAATGTCAAAAAAAATTTATTCAAAATAAAAAGACTGTCAAAGATACTTTGTTAAATTTGTTTAAAATCAATTTTAATATGATTTGTTTTCAACATGATTTCAATAAATTTGCTTAAAATTAATTTTAAAGCAGTATCTACGATATAAAATCCATATTTTTTAAAGAATAGATGTTTACAATTCTTTATTAATTATCAATTATTTTATTTCATTTTATTTCGCGCCATTTGCAATAATCAATGAACATTACCATATGTTACAAATGGATTAGTGTTTCTGATTAAACTCTTTTGAATTTTTTTATATGAAGTTTTATTTTTCAAGAGACGTTAAAAATTTTTTGAATTTTTTTTATATTGAGTTTTAATTTCAAAATGGCGCTACAAGTTTACAATTTTTTTTTCTTCTTAGCTCAGTGCTGCCAACAATTTAAAATATAATATTTTTTTTCTTTGCGTGATCCACATCGTTTTTTTTTAAACCTTAACCCTGACCCAAATGAAAAAAACGCAGCTAATGTTACCAGCCAATTTTCGTTGTTCCAATTATTCGAACAATTCTAATCTGCTTCCATTTCAAACTGATATATAAAGACGCCAAAAGATGTGGTTCTGTATATTATTTGTGGCATTATATTATTTGTGGAATGACGTGTTACTTTGTCTAATTCCAAAGCCTACAGCATCTCCTTCAAACTCGGTAACTTTTGATACAAACTTCTAGTTTTCATCAAGGACTGTTGTTCTGTTTGTTGAATTTTTGTTGCAGTTCTCTCAATTTTTTAAATGGAATTTTATTGACGTTTGGACAAGATTTTTATCCAATTGTCTAATGAATGCTAACATTTAACTAATTTTTTATTGATTTATCTCATCGATTTTTTTCTCTGGGGCATGTTTTTGCTGTCATACTGATACTTCCCAAAACAGGTAGTATTTTATATTTATTTTATCGGTGGTCTCCCTATCACCAATTGGTAGACATCGTGGACATGGAATTTCTGAGTTTCAGAACTAAAAAACCAAATACAAAACAAAAGTTTCTTGGTAACGGTAAACCGAGTTTACCGTTGCCAACAAACTTTTCTTTGTAGTTGTTTTTTAGTTCTGAAACTCAGTAACGAGTATAGCAAAATCCGAAATTCGATGTCCACGGCGTGCTACCTGAGTAATGCTCACAGATTTAGGTCGATGTATCAAAGACTAATCGAAGAGTAAGAACTGCTAAGTCAAAGATTCTACATCACGCAGAATTGGCGTCTTAAAACCAATGTGACTCATGCGTCTGCTCTATGCTCAAGAGGCTCGCTATATGAATCTATAAAAAGGTTCTTCTGATAACCTTAACATCAAAAGGGACCCATTCACGAAAATTTGGGTTGGGCAGGAGTTTAACCTTCACACCGAAAAGATCCTTTTCTATATGTATTTTTATTTTAGAGCTGTTTATCTGTGAATGATTTGAACGTTCTCCACTAGATACATACATAAAATTTAATTTCAAAAGAAATATGAACTCTAGCAGATTTTCAATCGGCATCTATGATTGTGAGATCAGATTTTATTATTTTAATTCTAAAACTGTGATGGCTGTGATGTGTTTGGGTCAGAGTAATTGTGCTCAACAGCAGCAACAATCTGCGCGTTCTTTGATTTAATAACCTCTTTTGATTTAGCAAAAAGGGTTGACCCTAGATCAAATGAAATCAGACCCGAGGCACTCAAAGCTGATCAGTGTTGGTACTTCACACAACATTTTTGTGGAAATCCGTCTGTGTTGTTGCAACTTGCAATCTGTTGCTGATGTTGTTATCATAACATAAGAGAAAGACATACATACAGCTCAGTTCCCTACCCTACAAATAGGTCCATCATACATAATAATAAAATAATAAAGGCATTATTCTTGTTAAATTGGGTTTTATTTCACTAAATACGTATTTCGAAAGCTATGCTTTCATCGACAGTAGTATCTAAAAAACTCATTATATATTAAAATGTCCATCATACAGTAACCCTTTGATGCCACTTTGACCTGACACACATCTAATATGGATATGAAACTGTTTGGCCAGCTCGTTCCGAAAGAATCGACAGCTGCGTGTTTGGTTTTTGACGTCATAAATTTCATCCCGTATATAAGGTTCTATTGGGAGGTAGAAGGGATTGAAGATTATTCCAAAGGCTTATCTGAAAGAGCTTTTATTATGATCACGAGCTTTGCTGGAGGATATGTAAGTATTGAAGCTCGTTTTAAAGTCGAAGGGCTGTGTTGGGTGCTATTTGTTTACTTTATTCTTCTACACACTCAAACAAATAAAGGAAAATTCTATAAAAATTATTAATATACAAATCACAAAATTCGTTCAATGATTTTTAAAATTTTTTTTCCAATTTACAATATTTTTATTGAACTTACAAAATGTTATGCATATTTATAAAACATTTGTAAAATTTACTTAGTTTTTTTTTGGTGCTAATATTTGGGCTCTGTTAGAGTGTTCTGCCCAGAACGGTATTCTGCTTATACTTGAAGTACAAGAAGACTCCCTCGAAGGGTGATTGGACCAGTATCAAGGATCTTCGATAGCAGTCGATATTAGTGTAAGATCAAGCTAGCATTCGCTTCTTATAATGTTCATTTCAAATGTTCCTGCAGAAGAATGTGCGTATAACCAACACTAGTAATCCTCTACATCCAGTTGCGTCAAAACTTTTCTGATACCTTAATGCCTATTCTTTTTGCGCGAAAGAATTTTCAATTTTGCATACTAGAAAGGAGACAGCTGTTTCCACCGATTAAACTCAACTGCACACATGTTAAGGTACTGATATAGCTTGCTTAGGTTGATATTTTGATGAAAATGAACACCAAGTGGTCTTTGCAGTATTTTAAGAAGGAATAATAATATACATAAGAGTTTAAGGTCTTAAGAGTAATAGTGAACTTTTGCCTGCTGTTTATATGAAAACGAAGTTGATGAAGGACTGAACGTCTAGGTAGATATGTATAAGATCTCAACACAAGCCGTTAAAGTATACCGTCTATACGAAGTATCCTGCAGTGCAGTGGGTATGTTTTTATTTGCAACACCCGATTGAACGGTTTCAGTTTTTTAATTGCTTAAATAATCGTTGTCTCTCAGTAGATCCTTTTTCAAATCAAACTGTCGATGAACTGACTCTCCCCGTGGATGCTAGGATAAAAGCGGCTCTTATGGAAAGTATATCTTCATTAAGAGTTGGATCAATGGCAGAAATTAGTCAAAGATTAACTATATAGTTTGAAATGGTTAGGTTGGCTACGATAATTTTTGTGAGAAAAAATCATGGACCTTACTTTCGTGAGGTTTAGACTATGTGTAAGAACTTTCTTGTTTTATTCTTTAATGAATTTAGCTTAGAACTGGTATATTTGGGTATCGGGTACCCGGGTATTTAACCAAAATTTTATTTACCTGAATATCCAGATAATAGCTTCGGGTACTGTGGTTTTGCGAAAAAAATTCCTAATGCAAGCTGTTATGATTGCATTAGTTGATTTGTATAAAAAAATTCATTTTCGAACTATATATTTTTCACTATAGTTTAGATAAGTTCGAAAATGACGAAAATCTGTTGTAGATAGGTACAAAGCTAGAAGTTTTAAGCCACAAAATACGGAGTGGTTTAACGTTGGTTAATAAAATACATAAATTTTGAATTTTCAGAAATCTTCTTAAAATATAGACCCTCCTGAGCGTTCTCACACAACCGACTATAGTCAAAATTGTTTTATTTTTTGCCAATGAAAATTGAAGTTAATGGACGACAAAAACAGGCAATAATTAACGTTACAAACATTTTACAAATCAGCTTGCTAATCAATTATTATAACGACTACACACAAATGAAAAGAACATCAGAATTTCAGATTGAAACTGAAGTTCTTCTGACGGACAGCGGAAATCAATTAGCCTATAATGGGATTCAGCATTGACTTACTTATCTTTTTCCAAGAATAAAAACTAAATAAATACCGAAAATTCGAACGTTAAACAATCACTTAGTTTTAATGAGACATTTGGAGGTAAGAGATTTGTGGATTTGCTAACTGGATAGAATTGGTATGAATAGCTGTCTGTACAACACTCGTTTATCATACTATATATCAATTCAGGAAAGATACTCACATCGAAAACTCCCGTTTTATTTTTGATGACAAGGATTAGTGGTTAACAGATAATCAAAAATTCACTTACCTCTTGCGTTGGTTTCTGAACTGATTCAGATGACATAATTCCCGTTGATATTACTGCCAATCTCTTGTGTGTTTTTATTTTTGCATGACCACATAATTCATAAGACTTGAGGGGAGAGGTTTTTGGCAACCATGCGCTGTATACAATAAGACTAGCTATACAACGATTTTTGGCTGTCGGTTGATATTCATGCCAGTGACCATATCGTTGTCACAATAGTTATATAGTGAGAAAATATTCAAATATTATTAGCTATAAGGATTCTTACCTATTACCTAACCATTATTTCTCACGTATAGGAGTTTACAATTTCAAGTTCTGTAAGTTTCTAGATTCTCACAATTCTTAGGTCAAAACGATGTCCCCTATACCTCAGATGCTACCGAAGCCGTTTTAGAGTATCGTCTGCACACGTTCGAGTTATTGGTCTACTATAGATCTTTAAATCTCTTTCGGCCACATCAAAAAACTTTCCTTGCTATAGGTACCTCTACAAGACCCATCTTTGTAGAGCCGCGGATATCATCCTACGTCCTTGTAGCTATTTTTTTCTAACTGGTTCAACTTAAGCATTGGGCGGAAATTATTGGCTGCTAACCTGAATTCTACTATCTAACCCTTGTTTTTAATATTTGCGGCCTTCAATTCAGTCAAATCGGTAATTTTTGTTCGACATATTGTAATGGGCACGATATTCTGTGTCAGTCATACTTTCATTGCCCGTTCTCTTTACCAATAGTAATATCCCGAGCAGAGTTTAGTCAGGACTCAAATAGGGTCTAGATCAAGTTTGCCATAGTACGGGCCAGACATTGCTAGGGTTGCCTGATTAGGCCCTGTTCAAGAGTAACACTTTTTTCCTATCAGGTCCTGATTGGTATAACCGGATCAGGCTCTGATTGAGATAGCAGGATCAGGCCTTGATTGGGATAGCCGAACCAGGCCCTGATATCTATTTATATATTTAATATTTAAACTAAATACAATAAATTAAATATAATTGAAATAAAATAAAAAAGTTACAATGAAATAAAATTAGTACATCTTAATCCTTATTATTATTGTCTTTTATAGATGTAACTAAGTATATATTTATCCACGACTACTAAGGAATATAAGCTTTCCATGCGTATGTCTTCCATTGTAATTGTATTCATTCTTCAACTAATGTGTATAATTAAATTCTTCAACAGTTCTATAGTTTATTAAATATTCCCCTAACAAATTAAAAACTTCATTTGTCGGCATAGGAATATAAACAGGTTAAATCAAGAACAATACATATATAAAATATAAAATAAACAAATTTGTTTTGTTTTTCTATGCTATCTTTGATGCATGTATTTCAATATGGTGATAAAACTGAAAATTAATCGAAATATTTTGCAGTCGTGGATAAAATAGCATCTTGTATTCACATAGGATGATAACAATTCTTCATTCGGATGATTCCCTCCACTCACTACTCTCGTTCCGGGAAACTTGATACTCGTGAAGAATTGTATCAAAAGAAATAGGACTTAGATCAGGTTAAATAAGACTGAGCCTAATAGGGAAATCATATATAATTGCTGATAGGGGCCTAACAAAACTAAATAGGACAAACCCTAGTAAGGTATCTGGTATCAGGACCTCATCAGATTGCCCAAGTAGGAGTCAAATACGAAAAACCAAATAACGGTCTTCTCAACCCACTTGTTTGTAAAAAAACACAATTATTTAAAATATTTTGAAGTACATCTGACACTTCCAGGAAGACCGTCTCATATTCTTTTTATTTTTCCATAGTTATGCAAACATAATTGTCGATAAAAAGAATATGAGGATTCAAAGACCAAATAATTGTCGCTCTACTGTTCCACGTTGGACGCCATTTTGTGGTAAAAGATCTAGTGGTCCGTGAAGGTCGAAATAAGTCCCACCTGGATGAGCTCAAGAAACGTGAAAACAATGTTGCATGCACGACCAACTGGTAAACCTTTATGGACCACCAGACTTTTCACAACAAGATGGCGCCCAACGTGGGGCTCCAGAGCAACAATGTTTTGGTCTTTGGATCCCAAGAGGATTGTTCCGGAGACAACAATTTTTTTATTAGAATTTTTTAAAGATTTGTTTTGTTGTTGTGTTTTGTTATTTTCCGCAGGAGTGTGTATTAGCCCTTCAGGATAGTGCTTGTCAGGATTTTACAATCCCGTGGACACCGTTTTGGAGTACAGTTCTTGTTTCTTCGAGAAAGTCGAGAATGATGGAACAAGTAGGTGATGGATCTGGTTGGTTATTGGTAGTTTTCGGAAACATCATCCCACCCTGTGAATGCTTCGTTAGGCCCTGGCTCCCCGGTGGAACGGAAACTCTACATTGCTATGCTCGCTAATAATTATTTTCCATTGCCTTCAATTTTCAGCCTCTTAAGAGTATAGCCTTGATAACCATCTACTTTTTTGTTTTGAAGTGGTTGAGCTGTCAACCACAACTCTTCACTGATTTTTGTTTTAAACTATTTACATAATTTTTTGTTTTCTTTTGTATAATTGTAATAATTTTGATTGCTATGTATTTTTTTTTTGAATTTGAGAAGTTTAGTTATACTAAAAACCATTTACACTTAGCAAGTCACAACTCACACTTTTTACACTTAACATGTTAAACTGAGAATTAATTTGGAATTGTCCTTATGATAATAAGCATTATTTATATATTTGACAAAAAAACCTCAATACATAATCAAAATGCGACGGTTTACCATGCACTGAAAAAACATGTTCTATTTCCAATCGATATGCGGTTGTTTCAATGGGGCGAATATAGCAAATCCGAATCGAACTCGAAATTGATTCAACATCTGTATAGTTACAGAGCGGTGTAGTTGAGGCAACCGCATGTAATTTTTATGTAAAAATGAAATATATGGTGTTTAATTTAATTCAAATTATCAACAACCACAATGAAATTGTTTGCAAGTGTTTATTCTTTGTTTGCATAATAGACGGTTAACTTCCAGATGAGGTTGTAATTACTTTAAATCCTATTAAACAATTTTTTTTCCCTTTAAAATCGATTGAATCCTATTCAATTACCCTATAGAAATACATTGAATCCTTTTGATAGAAATGAAAACATTTTTATGGGATTATAGATTCTTCAATGGGATTGACTACATTTTAATTGATTTTTGCGATCGTCAAATTTTCTATTAAATAATTAAGAATCTTACTTGACTTTATAATAGGACTTAACACATTTTAAAGGTAGTTTTGTAGTCTTAGAATTTCATATGGAATCCTTTTCGATTCTTAGTGGGGTTGACTATGTTTTAATGGTAATTTCAAAAACCTTAAAATTTCCTATTAAATAATAATTAATTAAAATAAAATAAACATGTATACAACCTTAATATTCATTATTATTATAGTCTCGCCAAAAAGCGAGAACTAAAACATATAAAACAATTTTAACTATATATTTCTAAAATGGATAATACTCTAGTGAATTTTTTACCATATATAAGAAAAATTTCAGTCATATTTTCCTGTAAGAATTATCCATTTCCTATTGAAACTATTTCAATGTCTTCCTATATAAAATCCTATTACAAAATACTGTCGTGAAATTATAATTTTAAAGTCGTATGTTCCTGTAGAAATTATACACTTTCCATTGAAACTATCTCAATATCTTCCTCTAAGACTTTACAGAATCCTATCGAAAAATAATGTAGTGGAATAAGAATTTCAGTCGTATATTCCTTTAGAAATTATACACTTCCTATTGAAACTATTTCAATGTCTTCCTGTAAAACTATTAACCCTATTAGGAAATCTTGTCGTAACAAAACAATTTTCTAAGTTTTATTTTCCTTTACAAATCATCTTTTTCCCATTGAAACTGTTTCATTGTCTTCCTTTAAAACTATAAAGAATCCTATTAAGGAATCTTGTCGTAAGAAAAAACTTATCTAAGTTTTATTTTCCTTTTCAATTACGTTCATTTCTTCCTATAAAAATATTTCAATAGGAAAAGTCTGATATTTAAAGGATTATGAGCTTAATTCCATTTTCCCATTGAATATAATTCCCAACACTTTTATGAAGTAAAGAATTTCTCGAAATCGCCCTTTTCCTATCCAGTTTTCATCAATATTCTATAGGATTGTACCTTTTCTAATGGGACAGTTTAAGCAGGGCGGTCATAAATGCTCTTACCTATCCATTATCATTATACTTTGTTCAATTAAGCTGTTATAGATTCCTTCAAAAACATCATATCATGAAAAAATTTTTTATCAATTACAAAATTTATTTATTCATTGTACAATGTGCAATGTACATATAATATACCAATACAGAAAAACCACTTAGTTTAGATAAGTAAATATCTATCTAATTTATTATATGATCCTGAAAATTTAGTGTGGTTTTATCAAGATTAATTGACATTGAATTCTACCCTCGTTTATCTAATTAATTTTTAGAAAATCATTCGAATTTAGTATTTAGTACTAACAATTGAAAAACTAAATCACCAAATTATCACTAAATGTTATAATCTATCCCTATAAATACAAAACCGTAAAACAAGTTATAAATTTAGGAATTGTATCATATCTACTAATAAAATCTATCAGCAGACAACATCCATTTATATAATTCGATGTTACAAAAAATATATCTAATCGATCAAATTAAATAAAGTTCAGACAAAGTAATCAAATAAATTGAATATGGGTAAGGTTGAATTCCGAAGATGAAGTTTTATGATTGCTGTTATAATAATGTAATATAAGAAAGTTTACTTTTTAATCGTTTCCATGTAATTGCTTAATAAAATGCTGGCCTCCTTAAATCACGAAATGTAATATCATCATCCCTTAATATATAACAATCCTTGTTCAAACATTCGACAATAAATCCTTATACACCATAAATGACATCCCAAAAAGTCTGATATCTTAAATCAAAGTAACCTAAAATTTTTGTGGAAAATATAATTCGACACGAAAATAACCCTCTCCAAAAAAAGGGGTCGTAAGCTTCAAAAACTGTATGTATGAAATATGTGTTAAATTTATTTAAACGTACATAAACATTAAAATCTAATGCAATTGGAAAATGAAAAAGATGTTTTCAATTGAATTCTTTTGAGGAAATAAATTGTGCTTAATTTAATCAAAATATTGTAAAAGAAAATTGATAAAAAATAGAGAGAAAATAAAAAGGAAAATATGTTCTGTTGTGGGTTACGGTTTAATATGGCGTTTTTTAGGGAGTAGGGATTGTGATTTATGTAAAATAATGTTTTAAGCAATGTTGCTCCTGAATTAAAGATGGAGGTCCAGTTTTAATTTAAACATATTTCATTCCGTTATTTTAATAGAAACTTTGATGTTGGGTATTTTTACAATTTTACAAAAACTTATTACGATATATTATCCAAATAATACAATCGGGGTAGTACAGGGTTTCTTAATTAAATTTAAAGAAAAATAACCCTTTATATATAGGTCGTCATATAGTCATGAATATTAAAATACTTCCAAATATTTTTCTTTTTCTTTTCCGTAAATCAATACCATACTGCCCCTGTACAATATTAAATAAAAATGCATTTTACTTAAAAATCAACAAAATAAATGAACATAGCAATTGTATAGGTCGTAAATTTAACAAATTACATAAAATGTAATCATGTAATTGAATTACAATTTATTTTTATTTCTCTATTTTTTAAGGGATTTCCTGCCTGTTTTATCTATCTCTGATGTAATCAAATTGTGAATGGGACAGAATATATATTTTAGCAGTTATGTGTACCAAACAAATTTTATCTGTTTATTTTTGACATTATATCAATTGTTCCGAATTCAGTCAATGTTTTCGCGAATTGTTTGTGGGTATAGTTTATATACGAAGATGGTAATTATACGATGGATATAAAAAGAATGTGTTTGGTGAGAAATTCATTAACAGTCTAACAACGTTTGATAGTCATATGCAATATTAGAAGTTGAAGTTGCAAATTATATGATTTGAATTTTTTCTCACTTTTTCAGCCTAGTTAGGGTCGAATAAATTAACAACTATAGTTTATGATGTTTTGTTAACCCACATCAAAACGAAAGTTACATAACAAGCTCTTATCTCAATACCAGTTCGGGGATTTAACAATTGTCCCGGTTTGATCCACGAACTGATATTGAGAACTCCATAAAACACACAGGACACTAAAATTGATACAACAAAACTATGCTTTTTAGTCATACGTCCAAAAACAGTTATTTATCTTGTCGCAATTGTCAAAGGCAATTAAGTGGCTAGCTATTGACTCTAGAAGGACGCTGGTTCGATCCCCTAATTGCAATTCATGAAAGAGCTTGTTATGGGTCTCTTGCTAAAAACTAGGTTAAAGAAATATCTAGAGCCCAATCATGATGATTCTTACCAACCCTCTTTGCCAGAAATTTCCTCCAACATAGCGATAAACCTCTCAACCATGTTATCAGATTGAATCTCGGCTGACTCAAAAATTTCTCCGTGATCCATGGGGACCTTTACTGAATTTATTTAGCTAATTTATTTATTTTCACACTTCTGATCGTGTTCACTGTTATAAATAGTGGTGACTGGAAAACGCGAGGTTGTTATAGCCGTAGATAAAATATAAAATTATTTGTATATATTCAGTGCCGCTTGACCTTCTGGATTTTTTAACTTGTGTAACATCGTAATGATTCGCTCTCAGTTGAAATTGAAGATCATATAAGTACTCTCAGGAGTATCACTCTGACTTAGATAAAATATTTGAGAAATTTACCCACATTATTCTGTCTTCTATTTTCTGTAACAGAACTCTTTTCCAAGTGTATTTTCTTTTATACCCACGTTCGTGACTAAATAAGCGTAACGTTTAGTATGGAATAGTCAAGAAATGCCTTGTGCCCAAACACAATCTTCTTCGGAACTCTATCAACGTTTCTTGTCCGCCTATTCATTAATTCTGCGATTTGGTCACTATCGGTTGTATTTGGCGCTACTTTGTGTACCAAATATTATACTTCTTACTAATACTATACCAGTAAACAATCTATAGATAAAAAATTTGAAAACTTGCTGAACCTTGCCAGTGTATCCAGTGTATATATGATAACATAAATCTTATGCAAGAAGTAGCCATTATTTTTGGTTACTGCATTTAACTTCTTCAACAATCTGCAACAGGAAATTTCAACGTTTCATCTTTTTCTATTACTACCCAAGCAGGGTTTGCCAGGCTTTGAAATACGGCCAAGCAGTGGTTCATGAATGGTAAACATTGCTTGGCTATTGTTATTGGGCCATTACTGAAACCATGATCTGGTTGATCTACCAGGTTTATGGAAAATGACCAGTACAGTTTACTTTAAATGAACAAGCAATGGCCAAATAATGGTCAACATTAATTGGCTATTGTTATTGGTCCAGTACTGCAACCAAGAATTAGCCGATCTTTAACATTTGTTTAAAATTCACTAGAGTAATATCCATTTAGAAATATATATTTGAAAAATTTTCACCTATGGTTT
Organism: Diogma glabrata; assembly: GCA_963693315.1. NCBI lineage: Eukaryota > Metazoa > Arthropoda > Insecta > Diptera > Cylindrotomidae > Diogma > Diogma glabrata. The sequence continues at coordinate 88,262,845 of OY856186.1, read as the reverse complement.
AGTTATCGCTTCTCGGCGTCGGCTAAAAGACTATGATAATATTGAAGAGGTTGGAATAAGTTGTAAATTTTTTTTTCATTAGACATTTTTATTTTATTTTAAATTATTTTTTTTTTTTAATAAAATCTGTTGTGTAGTAGAAATTACAATATGTGTCACAATAACACATAAAAACCTTTTAAGACCAAGGTCCCACAACAACATACGTTCAAATGTGTTTTTTGGACGTAAATCTTTCTTTTTTTGTTTTTTTATATTTTTAGTTAAAGAATGGATAACTAAACAAAACATCCTATCACTGACAAAATATGACATAGGCCAATATGTTATGATAGAATAGAGAAAATAAAGTAAATTAAAAAGTAAATAGCAAATTTTTACAAAAATTTGCTGAAACAAAACAAAAATGTAGTTGCCAATAATCCAGACGGATTGCATATTCCTTGATCCTGTGACGCCTTGTCTTTCTTGAAGATTAAAGCCCACACATAGTTAAATGAAGGCTCGTTTCCTCAAGGAAGCAATAGCGTCTCATCATCAAGGATTTTTTACAGCTCAGATTGAGGGTGCTACCGTTGACTGAATACAGTTCATCCGCCACCACCCCTAAGATGTCACCTTGGCTAGTGATATCTCACTGCTATTGCCAGTGGTATGTGATATCTCACGTTAACTCGTATGTCAATAGCAGAGACTGGAGTACGCAGGGTTGTCACACCCGTAGATCAAAAGTAAAAAAAAAGTCCAAGCGGCACGTATATCCGCTAGAAATAGGTAGATTTCGAGATCAGACAGTTTTGTGTACCAGTAGAATCTGATGTATCAGATTAGTTTAAACAACACAAACTAATTTCAAACAGATATCAAACAAATTTTAAACAGAAAATTAGCTACCTACAAGCAAAATTATATCTATCCAATTTTGTAACAAACAAATATCAAATCTACCACAGAACATGTGTGTGACAATTTATGACTCAAACCTACTCTATATCATATGTCGTGCAATTACTGCAAAATATCAAAATAGTTTATTTCTAAGAAAAAAAAATTAATTTCTTCTATTCAAATCTTTTATTTTTTTGACTGTTATAAGGTTGACATTGACTGTTATAAGGTTTTTGGAAATTGTAGTTGGCGATTGTTGCAAACTTTTTTGTTGAAGCCAACAAGTCCAAAACCTCTAACTGCAGAGGTTTATATTTATAAGAAACGGATTAAAATGTTTCCACAGATTCTAAATTTATGAAGATTTTAAAAATATTAGTATCCAAACGGCCGTTATAACGGATTAAAAAAACCACTTTTTTTTCTAGTATAAAGCCTATAGTTCCTTAACCATGTGTCAGATTTTTCTGATTTACGAACTCGTCCAAGATATTATTAAAACACACATTTTTAAGAAAGGTTTTTTGATCTGGCTCCACAAATGCAACCGTGAGAGCGCCGGTTGATTTAAACGCATTTTGTGTTTTACAAGCTTTTTTGTTGGAGCCGCTCACTCAGAAACCTCCAACTGCAGAGGTCTTTTTTTTGAAAAAAACTGATTAAAAAGGTTTCAAAGATTCTAAATTTATGAAGTTTTTAAAAGTATTAGAATCCAAACGGCCGTTATAACGGATCTAAGAAACAGAGTTTTTTTCTAGTATAAAGCTTCTAGTTTCTTAATCATATGTTGGATAGGGCTGATTTACGAACTTGTCCAAGATATTAATAAAACACACATTTTTAAAAAAAGTTTTTGGATCTGGCCTTATAAATGCGACCGTGAGAGTGCCGGTTGTTTCAAAAAAAAAAATTTTTTTGCAAACTTTTTTGTTGGAGCCGCTCACTCAGGAACCTCTAACTGCAGAGGTCTATTTTTAAAACAAATTGATAAAAAAGATTCCAAAGATTTTAAATTTGTTAAATTTTTAGAAATATTAGTATCCAAACGGCCGTTATAACGGTTTTAAAAAATCAATTTTTTTCAGAAAAAAGCCTCTAGTTTCTTAACCACGTGTCGGATTTTGCTGATTCACGAACTTTTCCAAGATATTAATAGAACACACAAGAACAGAAAATTTTTTTGATCTACCTCAACAAATGCGACCGTGAGAGTGCCGGTGGTTTTCGTTATATCTCATATCGTTTATATATATATATATATATATATATATATATATATATATATATATATATATATATATATATATATATATATATATATATATATATATATATATATATATATATATATATATATATATATATATATATATATATATAAATTTTTTTTTTTTTTTGTTTTTTTGTCTCCGCTTTTCATATATAGTCATTTGGCACAAAAATTTTTCCGAAATTCCGAGATGAAGCCCATTGCAATAGGTAGATTTTTATATGAAATCTACCTAAAAATGTTCAAAACAATAAAAACTGGTCCCTCCATTATTAAATAATTTTGTATTTAATTTATTTAAATTTGCATATGATATTTTATATTTTTTTAATGGTCCAGTCATGATTACCTCGGCCATTACTGCAATACTGATCATAATTATTGGTTCGTTACGGTGCCTAATATACAACCTTGTTTGGGCTATTGCTGTTTTTTTTCTCTGGCCCTGAATGGCAGCCATTTATTGTCTGAAGTTATCATTCAGTAAAATTTTGTTAATGGCCCAATCATGGTTGCCAGTACTCGGCTATTGCTGCATTACTGGTCGCCAGTAATGGACCATTACTGGACCAGCTGTACAACCTTGTATGGGTAGCACTACAGGTGAACTTCCTTTCCTGTTTGTCTGATAAAAACTTCCTTGACGAATTGGCTTTTCTATCATGTCCCAGTGTCAGAGTCTTTTACCATGTACTCCTTATTCTTGTACCCAATATGATATGATAACAAAACGTTTCCTTTCAAAATAAGTTCTATCAGTATTGTTGTCACCACCTCTCGTCAATTTCGATGCATGAATGAAGGTTGTGGGCAATCGGTTGGGGTAGTTATCTTACATCGTGTTAAACCGGTTTAAGTTAAACATGTTTCGACGTTTCAACTTTTTTTCTAACATATTTCTGTTTTTCTGTGGTACGCATATTTCTTTGCATTTCTTTATTATATATGACGTAGGTTGTAACATATGCTGCAAATTCTGGTACATTTAATTTATTCTCTTTGTTTTTCTATGCTATATATTTTTGATTTTGGCTTGCACAATTTCGTGAATTAACACACAAACAACTGTATCATCAAATGTGAATTTTTATGACCTAATCAATAGCTGCAGGGCAACGAAGTCCTGCTATTTGAATGTGCTGGAATTACAAGACACTCATTGGCGATAAATGCTTCTGAAGATTTTCACCATTTCGTTGCAAGCGACCTATTAGTTCAATTCAATCTTGTATAACTCCTTTTTTGGCTTTCAGAAGAACTTTCTCTCTGCATTTACAACACTTTTATCGTTTTCTTGAACCGCTAGTAAAATGCATTAAATTATTGTAGCAAGATTTTCATTGTTCCAACAATTCGGATCTGCTGTTGCTTGGAATTAGAATTTGAAATGCTAAAAATCTGATTCTGTCGTATGAAAGTGGTTTTAATTTATTAGCCACTTGCTAAATCATTTCTGTAGCCCTTAACTATCATATTTGATAGTTAAGGGCTACATCGCATGGAGGGATCGGTTTTTATTAATTTGTTAATTTTTTTCTATTTTTTTGATCCACGGGTGTGACAACCCCGCGTACTCCAGTCCCTGCTATTGGCATATGAGTTAACGTGAGATATCACATACCACTGGCAATAGCAGTGAGATGTCACTAGCCAAGGTGATATCTTAGGGGTGCTGGCGGATGAACTGTATCAACGGTAGCACTCTCAATCTTAGCTAATGAATATTCCTTGATGCTGGAACGCTGTAGCTTGCTCGATGAAACGAGCCTTCATATAACTACATATCTGAGCTTTAATCATTGAAAAATACACTGCGTCCCATAATCAGGGATTATGCCATTGGCTGGACTATTGGCAAACCAATTTCAGTTTTGTTCCTGCAAATTTTTGAAACAAATTTGCTTTTTATCTCTTATTTTATTTTTATTTTCCCTATCCTATCACGAAATATTGGCCTATCATATTTTATATGTGATAGGATTTATGGTTTAGTTATCCATTACTTAACAAAAAAATATTAAAAAAAACAAAAAAAAAACAGATTTGCGTTCATTAACATCCTTAGAACGCATGTTGTTGTGGGACCTTGGTCTTAAAAGGTTTTTATGTGTTGTTGTGACACATATTGTAATGCCTACTACACATCACATTTTATTAAAAAAAAAAAAAAAAAAATATTTGCAGATCATAATTGACTTGTTGTTTCTGTGACAAAACTTTGCCCTTTCTGTATCGTAACTGTTTTATCACTACCCATACAAGGTTGTACAACTGGTCCAGTAATGGTCCATTACTGGCAACCAGTAACAGCAATGGCCGAGTACTGTACCATCCGGCCGAGTACTGGACCAACCATGACTGGACCATTAACATAATTTTACTGGATGATAACTTCGGCCAATAAATGGCTGCCATTCATTGGCCAGAGAAAAACAACAGCAATGGCCTATACAAGGTTGTACAGTTGGCCTAATAACGGACCATAATGATTTTAGTTTTAGTTAAAGTTGATGACGTTCTTTCAACTTTTCTCAATTTACGAGTAGGCTTTTACGAGTAGGCTAACCCCTTGCATATTTTGGTCCAAAAAAATTAAAAAATATGCTTTTTAGGCAACTCTTCTAAAAGAAGATAAATTTCAAATACAAAACGAAAATGCGTTACCATTCCTAGACCCGTTGTTCGATTAAGCTCAAACTCTTAAGTTTTTGTTCCACTTTTCAGTTCATATGTCACTTGCCGAGATTTGCCGAGGCTAACCGCTAACCCCTTGCATATTTAGCGAAATTTTAGTCAAAAAAAATTGAAAAACTATGCTGGCTTTAAGCCTATAAGAGAATCCATTGTAATAGAAATTAGTCAAAATGGGATGTTTGCTACGTAAAACTGGCCATAAATCGACAGTAACAAATTTTACATACAAAACGGAAATATGCTACATTTCCTAGACCCGTCGTTCGATTAAGCTCAAACTTCAGTACTTTGCATGTTTTGGTCCCACCTTTCAGTTTAATTGTCACTCGCCAAGATTTGTGACTACTCATTTTTCTGGATTGTTTTTTCGCATAGTTTGCGAAATTTTTGCCAAAAAAAAATGAAAAAATATGTATGTTGGCAGGAAGCTCTAGATATCCATGTAATTGAAATTTGCCAAAAAACGACGCTTGCTCCGTAAAACTGGCCAAGATTTGGCAACTATTATACTTTTCTGAATTTAAAAAAGGGTAGACTAACCTCTTGCATATTTTGCGAAAGTTTGGTCCAAGAACAAAATGAAAAAATATGCTGGCAGGAAGCTCTAGATATCCGTGTAATCGAAATTAGTCAAAATACGACGCTTGCCATGTAAAACTAGCCATAAATCGACCATCACAAATTTTATATACAAAACAAATATATGCTGAAGAATTATTTAAAATCTTATTATATGAACTCGTAAACTTAGTTTCATCTAAATCGGATTACAGAGGCTAAAGTTATTAATTGTTGACATAAAATACTGTATGTTAGATACCCCCACCACATATCTTAATTTCGACTAAAATCAATTTAGGTCATTACCATACTAACTCAGATTCAAACGATCACCACAACTAATATTTGGCGTGACTCATCTTATGTCAAATCGTTTTTTTGTTTTCCTTTCTTTGTCTCAGAGAGAAACAGTTATATCTTCCCATAACGTGCGTAAATTTTTCACTTGATTCAAAATTGTACAATCATTGCGAGTGTTTCTTTAAATCTATAAGAAAACCCCTACCACAAAAAATAATAGTTTCTCCCTCCATGCGATTGTATACAAAGAAATTAACAAAAATGACGTTTTGCGCTTTGATTATAACCAAACATATAATTTTGATATTTTATCAATTAAAAATAAATTTGTACTTTGAAAATATTTACATAACTTAAATATTTGTTCGTGTCGTTAGAAAATATTGCTTGTCCATTATAAAATATTTGAGTTAAATAATCAATGGAAATAGCACAATAAATTTAAATTACTCTCGTAATTATTTTCATTCATTTTATAAGAAATAGCACAAATATGAAGAAAACATTTAACCTTTTTTTCGTTTTAAATTATTTAACTGTTTCTAATTTATAATTTAATAAAAATGTTTGTGGTTGTAAATAATAACAAATGAAAATGGCGAAAATAGAAATTGAATATGACATATCAGTGATCACCATTTGTTATGTCTCTCTCTTCATACAATTAAAAGTTATGTTCTCTTTATATTTATATATACTCTAAGCTCAGATCATATACCAATGTTTGATCAAAATCGCTTTAAATCTATAGGCGGCAGTGTGAAAAACCTCCGTACCAGCAGTATAAATGAGCTCTAAAAAGTGCCCATATGGTGTCAAAATTACAAACTGGTAATTCTTCTACTGATAAAATTGGCGCAATTACCAGTATGTAATTTCATATAATTTGGACCACGGGCAGTACCATAAAGGTTTTTTAATGATCTAAGTGTATACATACTTTAAATATTTTAAATCTATCTAATAAATAATTTTCAAGTGCCTATGTGTGTAAAAAATATTGCGACGCTGATGCATAGGCTGACTTCACCACAGCTCTGGAAACATAGTGTTCTGGATATATAATGAGCTAATATCCATAAAATACTTTAATTAAAAGCTAACCAATATTATGGACTTCGTAGTTCTAATAATAAAAATATTAAAGCAGGCAGTAGTATCCCAACAAACATAAATTCTGTTGTACGAGAAAAAGTAAAAAAAATTATATCGGAAGTGACAAAGCGGAAGCTACGATGCAGAACTGTTGTAAACCGTACTAAATGTGTATGTACCAAATTTCATCCAACTCGATTATCAGGTACAGAAGTTATTGAGCTTCCAAAATAACAGGTGCTTGGAGGACCCCCTACCACTTTGTTCACTATCGCTAAAAAAACTAATCAGTTCCTTGCCATACATATTTGCATCTTTTTGCAAAGTGTAATCAAAATTACTTAACGAACGAATGTTGTATGCTTCCAACAAACATTGAAACAATAAACAGGTGTTCGGGAGGACCCCACCACTTATCCCAATATTGTCCAAAAACTAGTCAATTCTTTGTCAATAAAGTCTTTATCTTTTTTCAAAGTGCCATTAAAATTGATTAATGAATGAAATCTGTATGCTTCCAACAAACTTTAAAAACCAAGTGTGAAAAGTCAGCAGTTGTATGGTAGATCCCCCGTCACTTTGATCAATGTTTTCCAAAAGATGATAATTATCTTCTTACACTAATTGAAACCTTTCCATAAGTTTTATCATAATCACTTCGTTATTGTAGGCTGTAGTGTGCATAAAGATACTGAAAAAACTGCCAACAATTAAAAAAAGATTTTTTTTACCGGAAGTAAAAAACCAGAAGTTGGGATGCAGAATTTTTGTAAATCATACTAAATGCTTATGTACAAAGTTTCATCCAATTCGATTATCAGGTACAGATGTTATTGAGCTTTAAAAAAACAGGTGTATGGGACACCCCCCACCACTTTGTTCACTATCGCTCAAAAACTAATCAGTTCTTTGCCATACATGTTTGCATTTTTTTCCAAAGTGTCATCAAAATTGGTTCACGAACGAATGCTGTGTGCTCCCAGCAAACATTGAAAAAATGCTGACACAGTAAACAGGTGTTCGGGAGACCCCGTACCACTTATCCCAATATTGTTCAAAAACTAATCATTTCCTTGTCATTTAAGTTTCCATCTTTTTCCAAAGTGTCATTAGAATTGATTAATGAATGAAGTCTGTATGCTCCCAACAAACTTTAAACACAAAGTGTGAAAAGTCAGCAGTTGTATGGTAGACCCCCCGCCACTTTGATCAATGTGTCTCAAAAGATGATAATTATCTTCTTACACTAATTGGAACCCTATCCCATAAGTTTCATCATAATCACTTCATTATTGTAGGCTGTAGTGTGCATAAAGACACTGAAAAAACTTCAAAAAAGTACAAAAAAAATTGTTTTACCGGAAGGAAAAAACTGGAAGTTGGGATGCAGAACTATTTTAAACCGTACTACATACTCATGTACCAAGTTTCATCCAATTCGCTTATCAGGTACAGAAGTTATAGAGCTTTCAAAAAAACAGGTGCTCCAGGGACCCCCCACCACTTTGTTCACTATCGCTCAAAAACTAATCAGTTCTTTGCCATACATGTTTGCATCTTTTTCCAAAGTGTCATCAAAATTCGTTCACGAACGAATGCTGTGTGCTCCCAACAAACATTGAAAAAAGTGTGACACATTAAACAGGTGCTCGGGAGGACCCCCACCACTTATTCCAATATTATCCAAAAACTAATCAGTTCTTTGTTACTTAAGTCTCCATCTTTTACCAAAGTGTCATTAAAATAAATTAATGAACGAAGTCTGTATGCTCCCAACAAACTTAAAAAACAAAGTGTGAAAAGTCAGCAGTTGTATGGTAGACCCCCCGCCACTTTGATCAATGTGTCCCAAAAGATGATAATTATCTTTTTACACTAATTGGAACCCTATTCCATAAGTTTCATCATAATCACTTCATTATTGTAGGCTGTAGTGTGCATAAAGACACTGAAAAAACTTCAAAAAAGTACAAAAAAAAAATTTTTTACCGGAAGTAAAAAACTGGAAGTTGGGATGCAGAACTATTTCAAACCGTACTACATACTCATGTACCAAGTTTTATCCAATTCGCTTATCAGGTACAGAAGTTATAGAGCTTTCAAAAAAACAGGTGCTCCAGGGACCCCCCACCACTTTGTTCACTATCGCTCAAAAACTAATCAGTTTTTTGCCATACATGTTTGCATCTTTTTCCAAAGTGTCATCAAAATTCGTTCACGAACGAATGCTGTGTGCTCCCAACTAGGGATGGAAAGATTTATAGAAAAGTCGATTCTCGATTCCTAGTTCGATTTTATACATTTCGATTCCTAGAATCGATTCTCCGGCTGCCAAAGTCGATTTTAATTTTAGCTTTAGCTGAAACAAATTTAAATTTATACTTCAGTGATAAAAATTTATTCAAAATAGATTTTAGACAATCAACTTATGAAAACCACATATTTTCTGCAACTGATCTTAAGAAAAGTAGCATATTCAAATGATCAGGCGTTAATCTACTTCGAATCTGATTTGCTATCTGAAAATAAATGCTCACATGGAGTTGATCTTGCTACTATGTATGTATATTGTTTAATAATTTTTTGCTATATTGTTGATAAATGTCAATGTTCATTTTCGAGTGTTTTTCATGTGATGATTGGATTCGGATTACTTTTTCTGTCGACTGTTGGCCGATTAATGAATTCTCTTAATTCAATCACCAACCCGCCTACTTCCTCCCTGTCATTATTTTGATGGTTTTGTTGCATAGTGTTGTCTAAAAAATCCCAAATACCATTATCATTTAAAGATCGTTAAAGATCTGCAGTGTACTCATTGTCATGATCAACCGTCGCACTTTTTGTTAGTTGATTTTCTTTTTCCAAGCAATATATATAGATAAAGTTTAAACAAATTAATTGAAAAGCCCTAACGAAGAAATGTTTCTTTATACGTAAAAATTTCTTGTAATAAACACATACCGACAATAATCACAGCACTCGCGGAGTTGCAAATATTTTGAAAGCCTAGATTTTTACATCGGAAGTCGAGCAGCGTATTAATAGAGTAAAACTTAACGGCTTCTAAAGCCAAAAAAATCCAATACTAAGAATCGATTCTTGATCGACGTTGAAAACTAAAAATCGATTCTTTATAATCGATTATTTTAACAAAAAAGTCGATTATCGAGTAGAATCGGAATCGACTTTTCCATCCGTACTCCCAACAAACATTGAAAAAATGCTGACACATTCAAACAGACGTTCTGGAGGACCCCCACCACTTATTCCAATATTATCCAAAAACTAATCAGTTCTTTGTTACTTAAGTCTCCATCTTTTTCCAAAGTGTCATTAAAATAAATTAATGAATGAAGTCTGTATGCTCCCAACAAACTTAAAAAACAAAGTGTGAAAAGTCAGCATTTGTATGGTAGACCCTCCACCACTTTGATCAATGTGTCCCAAAAGATGATAATTATCTTCTTACACTAATTGGAACCCTATTCCATAAGTTTCATCATAATCACTTCATTATTGTAGGCTGTAATGTGCATAAAGACACTGAAAAAACTTCAAAAACGTACAAAAAAAATTTTTTTACCGGAAGTAAAAACCCGGAAGTTGGGATGCAGAACTATTTTAAACCGTACTACATGCTCATGTACCAAGTTTCATCCAATTCGCTTATCAGGTACAGAAGTTATAGAGCTTTAAAAAAAAAACAGGTGCTCCAGGGACCCCCCACCACTTTGTTCACTATCGCTCAAAAACTAATCAGTTCTTTGTCATACATGTTTGCGTCTTTTTCCAAAGTGTCATCAAAATTCATTCACGAATGAATGTTTTATGCTCCCAACAAACATAAAAACTTTGTGGAAAAAACCACCTGTTGTATGGTGGACCCACCAACCCTTTATCCAATGTGCTCCAAAAGCTGATAAAATCTTTCTCATGTTATTTAAAAGCTTTTCGCAACGTTTCATGAAAATCGATCGGTAATTGTAGGCTACAGTAGGGATAAACACCTGAAAAAAAAACTTTTTAACCGGAAGTTGGTATGCAGAAATATTGGAAACAGTAGTAAAACCTTATATACTAAGTTTCAATAAGATCATAGCTCGGGATCAGAAGTTATTCAAGATTTAAACTTAGGGGTGTTCGGGAGACCCCTCGCCATTTTGTCCAAATTTAAAATGAATCCAGATCTTCTATTTCCAAGTGAACTTGTATCATTTGCAAAGTTTCATCAAGGTCCTATGCAGAAAACTCAACCACCCACCCACCGACCCAGTTTTTTGAGTAGGTCGCTTCACTATTTTTTAAATATTTCGGGCTCTAATGTTAATAAAAAAAAAAAGAAATGATAAATGTTTGTGATTAAATTTCAAATCCATCTAGGAGGGTTAGGTACTTTAAAAGTGTAACCTAACCTCAAAAAACCGAATTGCGTGACATATTTTTTTACTAAATTTATGATAAGGGGCGGAAAAATCGTCGAATTTTCATGAAAATTTTAGGGCACATGTATTTTAATACTCTTAATATCATTTTTTGTTTTTTAGATTGCTGCATGTTTAATAAATTATTAATCGCATATTTCACTTTTATGCAAAATACATGATAATTAGCATAAATAATACCGTATATATGGTAAAATGTCAAAAAAATGCAAAAATTAATTTTTTTTCATGCCCAAAAACGGGCATTTAAATTAAGGGAACATAATTTTAATTATACTTAGGTTAAAGTAGGTAAAAAAAAGTACTGTACAGATGACTTCTCATAAAATGGCGCCATTGGCTAAATTTAACGAAAAGTGCCAATCGTGGCCGAAAAAATTAAAATTTTTTCATAAAAACTAAATCCCATATTAAGACTATTAAAATACATGTTCCCTGAAATTTTCATGAAAATTCGACGATTTTTCCGCCCCTTATCATAAATTTAGTAAAAAAAAAAATGTCACGCGGTTCGGTTTTTTGAGGTTAGGTTACACTTTTAAAGTACCTAACCCCCTTAGATGGATTCAAAATTTAATCACAAACATTTATCATTTCTTTTTTTTTATGATCATTAGAGCCCGAAATATTTCAAAAATAGTGAAGCGACTTACTAAATTCGACGTCCACGCCGTGCTGCCTGGGTAATGCTGACAGAATTAGGTTGGTGTATTGGAACAAGCAAAGTAAAAACTGCTTAGTCAATGACGCTACATCACGGCGAATCGGCGTTCTACAACCAATGCGACTCAAGCGTCTGTTCTCCATGTCAGGGGCGGCTTGGAGCGGGCGTCTGTCTTGAATCAAGCGGCTTGCTATATAAACGTGTAAAAAGGTTGTTTCTGGTGACCTTAATATGCAGAACGGACCCATTCACGACAATTTGGGTTGGGCCTAAGGTTAACACCCAAACCCCGGAAAAAAAACTAATATGTTAAATTTGGTGATCAGAAAAAGAAAAACAGACCCGGACAACAAAACAGAATTTTACCTGGACGTGGAAAAGGACCAGACTATCGAATCGGAACGTGGAACGTGCGCAGCCTGAGCGCTCCTGATGCTCTTATAAGTCTGGAAACAGAGGCTGAGAGGTATAGGATGGATATTATTGCTCTACAAGAAATTAGACAGCCGATAATCGGAAAACAAGATTTGGATAGTCACTCTCTATACTATAGTGGTCATCCTTCTCGAAGAGAATTTGGTACTGGCTTTCTTGTTGGTGCACGCATACAAGAAGCCGTGATGAAATTCATCCCGGTCAGTGAGAGGATCTGCTACCTACGTGTACGTGGTACATATAACAATATTTCTCTTATTGCCGTGCATGCACCTACTGAAGCTAAGACCGTCGACGAGAAGGATAATTTCTACATAGCACTGGAAGAGGTTATGAAACAAACACCCACACGCGACTTCATTATGGTTCTTGGTGACTTTAATGGACAGGTTGGAGGAGATATATCTTATGGAAATGTGGTGGGTCCCAACAGCCTGCATTTGAATTCGAATGATATTGGTGAGAGAATGACTGAGTTTGCATTATCAAATGATTTGAGAATTGCCAGTACGTTCTTTCCGCATCGATCGATTCATAAACAGACTTGGGTCTCACCGAATGGAAACACTTGAAATCAAATTGATCACGTTCTAGTAACAGCACGTTTCTTTTCGAGCGTTCGGGATGTGCGTTCCTTTAGAGGTGCATACATTGGAAGTGATCACTTCCTTGTATGTGCAACGATAAGGTTCCACTTCCCAAATCCAGGCATTCCAAAATTCAATCAACGGAAACGTTTTAACATCTCATCATTAAAGAATGCTGAAACAGAAGAGAGAAATCAAATCCATATTGCCGAAACATTGGAGAAATCAGAAACCATTAATGGAGACGTCGATAAGTCATGGTATTTGCTCAAAGATGCTGTTTTAAGCGCTGCTGAGGGAATACTTGGACGACCACAGAACCACTCCCAGAAGCCATGGATGGATCAAGCATGTCTTAACGCTATTCAATACAAAAGAGATTGCTATCTGAAGTGTCTACAAGGACGCAATACCAGGTCCACGAAGGAGAACTATAAACTGGCAAGACAAGCCGTTACAAAGCTATGTAGACGAACGAAGAGAGAATGGTGGAAGAGAAAGTGTGAGGAGATTGAAAGCTTCAATAAGGAACATCAATCGCGTAACTTCTTTCAACAGGTTAAAACCTTAAAGAAGGGCCCTCAAACTAGATCGACTGCTATTCAAAACGAAGATGGGGAGCTACAAGTAGACCTTAAAAATATTTTAGATACTTGGGCCGCTTATTTTGAGAATCTTCTCAACTTAAGTGACCAGCAACAAGTCGGGCGACGAGCAAAGCTTATTCGTGCGTCAAAGGTACATGTAGACGAACCTACCAAAGAGGAATTCGATGCGGCGCTGTCAAAATTAAAATGCAATAAAGCACCTGGTATCGACGATATAACATCCGAAATGACTGTACATGGTGGCGAAACTCTATCCTCAGATTGTGTGAACTTGTTCAAATGATCTGGAGGACTGAAACCATGCCACAGGACTGGAACAAAGCTATGCATAAAAAATATGCATACCAATCCATAAAAATGGTAATCGCCTACAATGTGCAAACTACAGAGGAATCGCTCTCCTCTGCACAACATATAAGATCTTTTCCTACATTTTGCTATCCAAAATCAATCCTTTTGCTGAACAACTGTTTGGAGAATATCAGTGTGGTTTCCGGCGGGGCCGAGGTACCACCGATGCACTTTTCTCGATAAGGATGATTTTGGAAAAGTGTCGAGAGTTCAACATACCTGTGCACCAACTTTTCATTGATTTCAGGCAGGCCTACGACTCTCTCGAACGAGAGACTCTATGGTCTGCTCTGGTGTCAATGGGAACTCCTGGTAAACTGGTATCACTATGCAAAATGACAGTACAGAACTCTCAATGCTGTGTGCGAGTAGAGAACGAAATATCAAAATTTTTTAAAGTCGACTCCGGATTAAGACAAGGTGATGCTATCTCTCCTATACTTTTTAATCTAGCCTTGGAATATGTGTGCCGTCAAAAGAAACTACCGACTAATAACAATATCTTGTCAATAAACTCAGTACAGATGATTGCTTACGCTGATGATGTCGTCATCCTCGGCCGAAGTGAAGCTGTTATGAGTGAGACTTTCAAGTCGCTTGAGAGTGGTGCTAGGAAAATTGGTCTGCAAATTAACTACAATAAAACCAAACGTATGAATGTTTCAAGAGAGGCTGAGAAGAAAGATTTGATGTGCGGCGATGAACGAATTGAGGGAGTTGAATCTTTTAAATATTTGGGATCAATGCTTGACTCAAACAACAGCATACTTACAGATATTAAAGCTCGAATCGCTGCAGGTAATCGAACTTTCTACTCAATTAAACCTCTCCTTGGATCACCGTATGTATCAACTAACACCAAGCTCAAGTTATACCAGACATTGATTAGACCGGTTGTGATGTATGGGTCACAAACGTGGACCCTTACACAAAATGACGAATCGCATTTATCTGTATTTGTGCGTAAGATCCTACGCTACATTTTTTGTCTACTTAAGACAGACGATGGAGAGTATAGAACCCGGTATAACTTTGAGATCAGAGACCTTGTTGAGGGTCCTGATATAATAGGTTCTATCCGTTCTAACAGGATTGCTTGGTTTGGGCATGTTCTACGAGCCGATTCACAGTCTGGAATGATTAGAAAATGTACGTTAGTACCCCAGGGAGTGGTAGACCGCGAGGAAGACCACGACTACAATGGGAGACTGACGTAATAAACGACCTTAAAAAAATCGACTGCCATGGTAACTATGTCGCTGTTGCGAATGACCGTGGTGAATATTCAAAGCTGATTAGCCTGGCAACGCTCCTACATGGAGCATGACGCCTTAAAAAAAAAAAGCTGATTAGCCTGGCAACGCTCCTACATGGAGCATTACGCCTTAAAAAAAAAAAAAAAAAAAAAAATATTTACGTTTGACGCAGGCGGTTGAAAAAACAATGTATTGTTTTATTTTTAATTTTTCGTAGTGTGCTCTAAATAAATTTTTTAAAATGATCTGTTGTTTAATTTTTTCAATGTCTAAGGGTGCTTTCCAAACGACGACTTATTCGATATTTATTACTTATTTGCCGCCATATTGAAAATGTCAAAAAAATCATTCAAGACAATAATGTCTATAATTATGTCAGTTTTAATCTGATTTATAAAAACGTTAGATCAAATTAGAGAGAGATATTCACTAAATTAAATAAAAAGTATATTTGACATATCAGATTAAATTTTTGTGGAAAAAGAGATACTAAATAAGTCACCTCGCCATCATACTTATTTGAATAAGTTTAGAATAAGACATGTTCCACAAATAAGTCGTCGTTTGGAAAGCACCCTAAGTGAGAAAAGTGGAGTCTTCTTTTGACACGTACGGAGAATAATTGTGGTTATATAAACGTATGATCTATTTGATTTGTCTGCTTATAAATTGATTGGGGCGGATAAAAAGAACTGATAATTTCCAAATTATAAGAGAGTGCAAACACAGTTATCCTCCCTTCTTTAATATGTGAGTTTAGATGAAAACTGTTTAGATATTCAACATTTTTATAAGTTATATCTCTACAAACTGTTTGGTTTAAGTGGCCACCATGGAAACACATATTGGTATAGTGATTTCATAACTTCT
>OY856186.1:88176787-88246621 GCA_963693315.1 Diogma glabrata | reverse complement strand
TATAATCAAAATAGAATATTATTATTATATATATAATATATATAATCAAAATAGAATCTTCTTTATCTAACAAAAATAAACGAACCATAAAAAATCCAAATTAAATTTAATTTGATTAAATACAAAATCATGAACTACATTTCTGTTTTCTCTATTTTTTCGAATTTTTTTTATTAATTCCTCGCGGGAAACATTAATGTCGGGATGGTCCTATGTTTATGTGTAGATTGCAAATTCAACAAAATAGTACATCTTCCTGATAATAAAACAAACAAAAAATAAAACAAGTTTTAATCTTATTTATTAAATAAAAAAATTCTACAAAGTTCATCCCTATAATAATTTGCAGGCACTAGTATCAAAAAAATTATATGTCTTTCTTCTACAAATAATGTGTTTTAAGGGTGGAAAAAATAATCGCATATGAATTAAAAAAATTTGTCTAACAAAAAAATTACACAACAAACTATTAGATTTATTATCACAATGTTTATCCATATATTTTAAATAAAAAAAACTTTTTAAGTAAAATACAAGAAATTTATAGAAATAATACTAAGTGCGATGAAATTACTATAAATTGTGGTTGGTCTACAGACCAATAAAGATAATATTTAGAAACATAAAGTTTTAAAACAAAACAAAAGTTTGGAATTTTATGGGTCACTTTAGAATTATTTGCTCAGTTTTTATTACAAAAGAACGCAAGCATAATATTTACTTTTAAGTAAAAAAAAAAGTTTCCTCTTTTTAATTTAATTTTTTTTTTGAATCTATAATAATAAACAAATTTGTTTGTCTGGCAGTATGTGCTGCCCAGAAATCTATTGTACAACGGGGTTTGACATTTTGCAATTAAGTCTGCATGGATGGATCAGTTTAATGGTTTTCAACAAAAACGTTGATAAATATTTTAATTTTTCTACGATCAAACTAGAAAATTGTCACTTTATGAAATAGTTTTAAGTAATCTAATGCAGGACGTTTCATTTTTGTTTATTTATTATAATAAAATCAAATTGAGACAGGGAGAGAGACAGATGTCAAACTGTCAACAAGCCTTTATTTCTTCGCTCCACTTTAAAAATCAACTAAAATAAAAATTATAATAATTAACGCATGTTTAACCAGCTAAAAAGAAAAGTTTATAGTTTAATTCAAATGAATAACTAAAATTTTAAGTGGTAGGAAGTGATTTTTGTATTGAAAAAGAATCCAACAAATTTTGAGAATAAACCGCCATCTTTTTTTTTTCTTTGTTGTGGTTTGGAGTTTGTGTCCAAGTTACCAAAATGACGAAAAAATGTGGTAAATGTGTTTGGTGAAATTTACCTAACTGATAAATGTCTTTTTTGCCAGATCTGTAAGAAGTTCTTTCATCTGGGATGTTTGAGGGCTAAAATTAATAATGCCGAATTTAAAGAACTGCAACAAAAAAACGATTGGTATTGTGAAAACTACAAAAATGATATCACAAAACATAACCTTCAACACCAACGGCATCGACGTCAGTTACTCCAACTCCGCCATCTGCTCCTATCACTCGGGATATATCTAGTGATGTTCTCCATCAACACCCAAAATCAACATCAACCGAGTGCGGAAATCAGGCCACAAACGATCTCCTTAAAAATATTCCAGCAAACCCAACAAACCGGGACCTGTATATTTGCATGATGAACATGCAAAAAACAATCAACGTGCTCTGCAAAACCGTGGAACAACTTAAAAGAGAAAACAGTATGCTGAATAATGACATTGAACTGTTGAAATACAAACTTTTTAAAGCCGAATTAACTCAGGTAAAAAATAATTTAAAAATAACTGGGCTGCCACACTCACTAAATGAAAAAGATCTAAGGCCGAAAGTAGTTCAAATAATGAAGAAAATCGACCATAATATTACTGAGAGTGATATATCCATTGTAAAGCGAGTATTTGAACCAAAAGTAAATGAAGTCTACAAATATGGAATACCTGTCGACGTGACCATGAGCGATTCAGCCACAAAGGACAAGTTCATCGAAAGGAAAAAATCTTATAAGAAATGCATATTCGCCAATGAATTTCAACTCGAAGGAACAACATCTACATCTAAGATTTTTATAGGCGAAAAATTAACATCTTTCTATTTCAACATTCTAAAAAGCGCCCGAAAACTATGTAAGGATGGGAAGATCAAATATGCTTGGACCCAAAATCATAAGGTGCTGGTACGTAAAATGGAAGGCAGTAAGATTGAATGGATCAAAAGTCAAACCGACTTGAATCGCATTTTGTAAAGTAAACTAACAGATGCAACACAATAATGAAATTTCTCTTTTCAGCTTTAAATTCAATTTAAGTTTATATTTTATATAGAGTTCTAGTTGTTCTTTTTGATGTTAGCTTAATTTTACTCATTTTTTGTTTAAATTTTTAAGCCACTTTAAAACAATATGCTATCTGTTGCTGAATGCGGGATCCCCATCCTTTCTTGTTTCCTGTTTAAAAAAAAAAATTATTTTTTCTCTATTAATATTCACTTTTCCTTTCACAAGGGCTCTTGCTTTTCTACCCTTAGTACGAGGAATCTTCTATTTACAATCGTCATTTCATTGCCACTTGGAATTACCGAAATAAAAAAGAAAAATAAGCTTTCTAACTTATTTTTTCTTCTAACATTGCTTTCATTTCTTATTTTAGCTACACACACTTCTCACAACTTAAAAAACTAACTTCTTTTAATATGGACATCGATTTTATTTGGATCAATATTTGAATGTGATTCATGACGACAATTTTCTGGATGTTACGTTATCTTTCAAGGGCTTGAACGTTCTCTACCTGAATGGTAGAAGTATCAATAACAAGCTTACAGATGTCGAACTCCTGCTAAGCGCCATTAAATCAAAGGTTCACATCATAGTAGTACACGGAAACATGGCTGAAGAGCGAAACATCAACCTACTGTAATTTGTTCGACTTTACTAGCTATCACTCAACAAGATCAAAGATCGGTGGAGGTGTTTCCATTTTTGTGCGCTCCAAATTTGATATCTGAGCTTTCTAGCAATGATACGATAGATGGTAAGTGCAACTTTATTGTGGTTCGTCTTAAATCCTTCAATATGTATATAGGTGCGGTATATAGACCGAGCGAAACAAAACTTCGAAAGTGTCCAGGACTTTTACCTAGGAAAACTAAACGAACATAAAAATCTGCTGCTTATTGGGGACTTCAATATCAATATCGCCAATGTAAGCGACGCAAAGGTGAGAAGCCTTCAAATACTCTACGATGTCGGATGGTTTTGTCTTCATCAATCAGCTAACACCCAATATGGCAACGAGAGTCACAGAGCGTGCATCGTCAACAATCGACCTCTTCGTAACTGATATGCTGAATAACAATTACTATCTAGGAATCGATGACATCGACTTTAGTGACCATAAAATCATGTTCCTGAACATCGATAAGAAGTGCAGTCCGATTACGAATGGTAATACTCCCAAAGTCAAAATACGATATGACTTAGTCAAACACGATATCCTGGAGTATTTAAGTAAAGCCACAGATACTAAACGAGACTGGGATGATTTTCTACAAACGTTCAACAGCTCTATACATAAACACTCAAAGTTTGTAGTACCGAGACCAAGATCATACAAAAAGGAGTGGGGAACACCCGAATTACTTAAGCTTTGCAAAGAAAAACAAGATCTGTATAGGTTAGTCAAATCGCAACAAGCCAATGCATTCATTTTGCATGAATATAACACACTTAAAAGCAAGATAAAAACTGAGTGTAAAATCGCAAAAAAAAATGTCTACGGAGCCAAATTCTTGGAACAAATGGGTAAACCCAGAAAAACATGGAAGTTGGTCAACACATTAATAAATAATAGACAACCAAATAATGACACTAACATCTCATCAATCTGCTACAATGGCAACTGCCATCAAAGTGACAAGGATAAGGCCGATGCTCTCATCGATTTCTTTGTCGATATTGGTAATAGACTCAACGAAAATCGCTCGTCTAATCAGCAGACTGCTATTATTGAGTCCCAAAAGGGCTCGTCAAGCAGCCCTGATTTACTCGAGCTTACTCCGTGCACAGCCGATGAAGTTATTACCATTATCTCTAAACTTGAAAACTCAGCATCAGCTGGCTACGACAACATCTCAGCTAAGCTAGTTAAATCAATCAAAACCGAGCTTGCTCCACTTCTAACTAATCTCATCAACTCATCTCTAAAGAATGGGTATTTTCCAGATGAACTCAAAATCGCCCGAGTAACACCCATTTACAAAATGAATGGTGAAAAATCAGATCCAGAGAACTACAGACCAATCTCTGTACTTCCTGTATTTTCTAAAATCTTGGAGGAAGTGATTAAAACGCGCCTTGAGCGACATCTGGTTAGTATCCAACTTATATCGAATCACCAGTTTGGTTTTCAGAAGGGTTCATCGACTTTATCAGCATGTTTAAATCTTATCGTTCAAATCTATCACAACATAGAAAAAAAACTTAAAACTTCGGTTCTCCTGATTGACATAAAAAAAGCCTTTGACTGCGTAAACCATCAAATACTCTTGACAAAACTTAGAATACTCGGGCTTAAGGGTAATGCATATAAAATGTTTACCAGCTATTTCACCAATAGAAAACAATTTGTTCAAATTAATGGAGATAAGAGCCAACAAAAATTGATAACTGCGGGTGTTCCTCAAGGGTCCATTTTAGGTCCACTACTTTTTCTCGTCTTCATTAATGATATTTTCAGTACAAACTTACAAGGAATGCTACAACTGTTTGCAGACGATGCAGCGTTAGTCTACGGTGAACTTTCATATTGTGACCTGCAGCAAGCCAAGCAAAATGACTACAAGGTACTGCAGAGCTGGATGATTGCCAACCAATTAACCATTAATACAAAAAAGACAGAATTCATTGTGTTCTATCAGAGGAACTCGTCAATGGAACACATGATTAACCATATCGTTGTTGGTGGAATGTCAATCAGTTGTGTTAAGGAAGTGAGGTACCTCGGTCTTATTCTTAACCACTACTTAAACTGGGTACCGCACATTGACATGTTGGCGAAAAGACTCTCCGGTCTGGCCGGTGTTCTGAAAAAAGTTAATTTTGCCCTTCCCAGTCACGTATTAAAATCGCTTTACTTTGCGTATTTCCATTCTATTCTTACATATCTAAATCCAATCTGGGGTGCAGCACCTTCCTACAAAATTCGTGAGCTTCAAGTCATCCAGAACCGAGCCATCAAAAATCTATACAATTTAAAATTTAGAACGCACACGGTCGATCTATATAAGGACAACATCTTACCAATTACAGTAATGTTCAACTACGAAACACTGCTTATCATCTACAAAATAATCAACAATTCAACTAAATCAGCATTCTGCTTTAGCACAAATGAACACTTTCATGATCACAGCACTCGTTCTGCGCAGTTGTTTAGGCCAATATACGCTAGGACTAACCTTACGCAAAGCAGCATATTCAGCAAAGGTCTTACAATCTACAACTCATTACCCGACCACATAAAGTGCGTTACCACGATATCACACTTCAAAAAATTCACTCGAGCTCACCTTCTAAACACCTTCATTACATCTCGCTAAGTCTATGGATATTTTTTTTTTCTTCGTGCCGCGTCCAGAAAGTCGTCGTCCTAATACTCTGTCCAGAAAACTGCATTTTTAATTTTTGATTAATTTTGATACTTTACAATTTGTGAGTAGCTAAACAAGAGTTTGACTCTGACGCATAATACATGTTAGAGGAAATTTAGGTTTTGAATAATTTTTTCAGTACTGTTTATCTCTCTATAAACCCTCCTTTAATTTTTTATCCCACTTTAATCCCGTTATTCCAATTAGTGCTTGTTTTAAGTTGGTAATTTCCTAGAATAGGTCTACTTTTAAGACCTTTTAGGTGAAAAAAAAAGTTTTCTGTTATATAAAAATATTCTTTTGTACTTTTTATTGTGCCAATAAAAACTATTTTTTCAAAAAAAAAAAAAAAAATCACCTAAGTGACAGTCACGTAATATATTTATTACCGTATAAGTGCGTAATGAAATAATAAAAAATCCAAAATAGGCATGACAACGGTGTTAACGAAAAATTTATCTAATTTCCACAAATATAAAAATTTGCGTATAACAAATATAAATTTTTAAAAATATAAAATAAAGCACCATTTCAAATAGCAAAAATATTCATTACAAACTTATTCACAAATTTAAATGATTTTCGCCCGCTATGATTAAACAAATTATATATCTTATAGTACGACTATATTTCTAGTTTATTTCTAGTTCGATCGTAGAAAAAATATAGTGTAAAACTCGCACAGAATGTTTACTCGTATGAATTTAAACTGCTCGCTACGATCGTGTTTTAAACCTTCATACTCGTATATGATGGTTCGAGAAGTTGTTGACCCAATAAAGGAATGTTTTTATATTCATCTAATTGTTCGCAACACATATCAATTAAAATAACATTGAACATAATATTATTTAATTTAAATTAAATTAAATCTTTGAAGTAAAATAAAATTTTGATTTTGTGTTGCACCGCCATCTATTGTGTGTGTGTTTCAATTTTAACATCCTCTTAGAGACCTTTCACAAATTTCTCTTGCCGACTGGCAAATGACCACTCTTACAATTTTTTATAAATTTTTTAAATAAAAGTCACATATTGGCAAACCACAGGCATCGCCGTGTGGGTACCTGAATGAAATCAATATTTATTACGAATTGAAATTATAATTTTTCTTTTCTAATTTTTCAACAGCTGGAATATTACTTACAAGTCATAGTCCGCCAGTATCAACACCATTGGAACCATGTCGTGTTGCACCATATGTTAACGTGCCATCATTACGCAATACCAGTACATCGTCATCTACATCCTCATCAACGCCATCAATTCAACCACAGGCGGCACATTTCACATCATCTTCATCAAATTTTTCAGCTTTTGATCCAGCACTTTTATCTGCAGCTCATCAGGTAAATAACACTAGTTTACAAGAAAAATCTCCCGAAATAACACCCAACTTTTCTTATAGATTTGGACCTCCTGAACACGAATATCATATTCATTTTTTTGGTTAGCTCTTGTTTTTGAGATATTCACGAAAAACCATTTTTTTTTTGGTGATCGAAAATGTTGTTTCCGTTTTTGGGTCTCATATTTTACAAAACCAACATATTAAAAATATTAATGAAACAAGTGCATGTTAAATGTACCCACAAACATTTTGAGCTATATTTTGTAAAAATCCATTAAGGATTCTGGAAGTTACAGTCGAAAAAAGTTGAAAAAATACGAAAAATTCACGTTTTTTTTAAATTTTTTCATTTTCAACGCCATAAATTTTGAACAAACAAAGACACTAATTTTTTTTAATTTCTTGGAGCCTATAGTAGCTTCAATTTTCTTTCTTTTAAGCCATAAGACACGAATATTGGTGCAGTTTGCACCAAGTTATTCAAGTTTTCCCAAAGAAATTCAAAACTCAAAATTTGGAAAAATAATTTTTTACTTATTTTACTGTGCCATAAATAATAATTTTATAAGCTCAGTCGTTCCTAAACATCAGTAAAGAATTATTTTAAAAAAGTAAAGTATAATTTCCATTTTTGTTTTCGAAGTTGGGAATCGGATCGATATGAAACGTATATAGAAAAATATAAACAAAAGATAATGAATTGTGAGGAGAGGCAAAACATCATAACATCAGAACTATTTATGTTAGTTCAAGCACCATAAAGTTAAGCCCCTATTTATGTCTATTAATACCTGTAAGGTTTGTTTCTTTTCTTTTTGTTTTTTTTTGTTTTTTTTGATAATGTATATTTTTTTCTATCACCGCCCACCTTGTGTTACTCTTTGCGTTTATGATCATTTTAAGTTTAATTTAAGAAAGCAATTACTTCACCTTTTTAATAGTTTTTCAGTTTTTCCAACTTTTGTTAAATTAGTTAAAAGAGATTTCGTTTTAAGTATATAATTGTCGTATGATTAGTTGCAAATCGTCGCTTTAATAATGAAATGACGTATACGCAAAAGTATAGTTTCGAGATATTTGAGTTTAAAGTTTGATGTGCGCATGCATTTGCATGGACGTTAATTTATAATTTATTAATTCTAACCCCCAGTCATAAAATAATTCGAAAATGTAAAAACGCCAATTCAAAGATACCCTTATGGGGAATGCAGCGCACCTATAATATAAAAACAACGTATAAATAGCATACGTTGTTTCATTATTAAGGCGACGAAATATAACCTCTATGAGGATAAATTTAATTCCAAACATTCAAGTGAAAATAATAATTAAAAAAGAAAAAATATTACAAAGATAAATTTTAAATAGTGTATTGTTTTTAAAAATCAATAAATCAATAGTGAAAGCTGCCTTTTGAAGCAAAATAAATTGTTAGTAAAGTGTAAAATCAAGTTTATTTAAATGGCGTCGTCAAGAAGTTTCTAGTGTAAAAATAGCACAAATTCATTTTGTTTTATTTGTGGAAGTTACATCATACATGCTGCTAAATCATCCCATTTATAAAAACTGCCTATCTTCATTACTAACTGATATTTTCCAACTCCTAAATAAACACGAGGTGGGAGGAGCTAGATCATGTCCAAAAACTTCACAAAAAAAATCTCAATTTTGAGAAAAATCATATACAAATAAAATACAACTTTTGTCAAAAAAGGACATTTCATAATCAACAAACTGATATTTTCCGACTCCTAAAATAAATCAGAGGTGAGAGGAGCTAGATCATGTCAAAAAACTT
Source organism: Diogma glabrata (assembly GCA_963693315.1). Classification (NCBI taxonomy): domain Eukaryota; kingdom Metazoa; phylum Arthropoda; class Insecta; order Diptera; family Cylindrotomidae; genus Diogma; species Diogma glabrata. The sequence continues at coordinate 88,237,786 of OY856186.1, read as the reverse complement.
CACAAAAAAAACTCAATTTCGAGAAAAATCATGCACAAATAAAATACAACTTTTGTCAAAAAAAGACGTTTCATAATCAACTAACTGATTTTATTCGACTCCTAAAATAAGTCCGAGGGGGAGGAGCTAGATTATGTCAAAAAACTTCACAAAAAAATCTCAATTTCGAGAAAAATCATATACAAACAAAATACAACTTTTGTCAAAAAAAGACATTTCATAATCAACTAACTGATATTTTCCAACTCCTTAAATAAGTCCAAGGTAGGAGGAGCTAGATCTTCTACGAAAACAACTTATATATAAATCAATTATGTTGCAGAATTTAAATTATTCTTAAAGTTAAATGTTTATTCCAAATTTTGAGTTTTGACTTTCTTTGGGCAAACTTGAATAACTTGGTGCAAACTGCACCAATATTCGTATCTTTCATAGAATATAAAAGACTTCATAGAATATAAAAGAATTTGTGCAGAAGCCAAAAAGTATTTTAATAAAATTAAAAAATCGAGTTGGAATATATTTTGCGAATCATTACGAAATGATAGATCTTTGGGGAAAACTTGGAAGATGGCTAAGCACTTTAGAGGATCAGAATCAGGAATACAACAGCCTATCCACATAAATACTATGGAAGAAATCGCGAATAAACTTGCTCCAAGTGGATGCTTATCAGAATATGTACCAAAAACTAAATATAACTCAGAGGAATACAAGGCGGAAATTGATAAGAACCCTTCGTTATGTGATAACTTTTCAATGGAAGAGTTGAACCTGGCTCTTAAAAATACTGGAAATACAGCAGGGGGAATTGACAAAGTAAAATACAAGTTAATAAAACATATACCACATATTGGTAAAACATTTCTCTTAAATATGTACAATCAAATTTTTGAAGAAGGAAATTGTCCAAATATGTGGGCATACTGTGTTGTAAAACCAGTAAAAAAAGCAAATGTTAACCCAATTTCTCCAAACTCATACAGACCAATTTGTCTCATGGTATGTTTCCGAAAACTTTTTGAAAAAATGCTTAAATTTAGAATTGAGTGCTTTTTGGAAAAACAAAATATATTTCCAGAGCATATTTATGGATTCAGAAGAGGTAAAGGTGCTCAGGATTGCCTTAATCAATTGGTATCAGCGGGATATCTCTCGATGCATCAGAAAGAAGTAATGGTGGTGGGATTTTTGGACATAGATTCAGCATTTGACACGGTCTGTATTGATATTCTTTGCAAAAAGCTTGAGATAATTCAACTTCCTCAAAAGTGTATAAATATTTTATACAAACTTATGTGTTCTAGACAACTTATATTTGAGACGAGTCATAGTTCTTTTTCAAGGCTATCAAATATTGGAATCCCACAAGGCTCATCGCTAAGTCCTGTTTTATTCAATATTTATATAGCAGATATTGGTAAAAACATTGATGGATTTACTACTAATCTAATTTTGTATGCAGATGATTTAACAGTATATACAATGGCCAAGACTATACAAGAAGCTGAAAAATTATTTCAACATGCAATATCCACAATTGCCATTTATTGTCTCGAAAATGGACTCACGCTTTCAACAACAAAATCTTGTATATTACCAATTACTCGCAGCCACAGATTACCCCAACTAAAAATATCATTAAATAACAAAGTATTGCCAGTGGTCGAAAAAGTAAAATATCTAGGGGTAGTTATTACCAGAAAGCTGAATTGGAATGCCCACATTGAATATATATGTAAGAAGATGAAAACCTCACTCAACTTATTAAAAATGATCAGCTCAACCAAATGGGGTAGCGACATGGTTAGCTTATTGGTGATGTTTAAATGCTTAATAAGATCAGTTATAGAATATTTCCCAATAGCAGTTTTGCAATCACCCAACACAATAGTAATAAAAGTTGAAAGAATTCAATGGGCAGCATTAAGAATATGTTTGGGGTGCATGAAATCCACACCTACCAACACACTCGAGGTACTTGGAAATACACCACCTATTATAGAAAGACTAACTTTTTTGCAACAGAAATTTTTTGCAAAATGCTTTCTGCAGAATAAAAAGCTAATTTTTACAATTTTCATACAGTTGGGGATTATTAAACCACAGCTCCAAATATCCATAATATTCGAAAAAATTAAACTTTCCTACCTAAAACCTAATATCCCATGGTATTCCTACTCCCAATCTGCAATGCTATTCACAATAAATATTGACCTCTCATACAAGAAAGAGTTGATATGCCATAAGCATAATTTTTCAACGGCAGTACATAGAAATATTTTTAAAGTCATAACTGCCAAATATCCGGCATCTACATCATTTATATACACAGACGGATCGTTTAAAAATAATCGGCTTACGGCTGCAGTTATACATCCAGACTGTTTCCAAGGAAATTGGGTAATAAATATCGGCTCAGTATTTGATGCAGAACTCACAGCGATAACCCAAGCTGTTCAACATATTGAAACGCATCATCAACCAGAAAAATTTTGTATAATTAGTGATAGTTTCTCTGTTTTGACTAGTTTGAATAACATCAAGCATCCGTCTCAATACTCACAGTTAATAAGAGATTTTAAACATAAAATGATGGTATTGAAGCAGCGTAATTACTCAATCTCTATATTGTGGGTCCCGTCACATGTTGGAATTGATGGTAACGAAGCAGCTGATGAATTGGCTGGATCAGCCATAATTGAAAATGAAATATACATCAGGAGTAATTTAGAAACTATTACACGCAAGCTAAAGAAAGAACTAAAAACATCCTGGCAGTCTAAATGGGATTCTGGATCAAAGGGAAGAAATTACTATGCAATACATCCAAACGTTGGAAGGATGCACTTTGTGGCAGATCACAGATCAACCTTCACTAGAAGCGAATATAAACTGCTAAATCGTATTTTGACGAGTCATACGAGAACAAAGAACCACTTACATAGAATTCACGTATCGGATACAAATACATGCGATTGCCAAGGCAGTATTGAAACAGTAGACCATTTGTTGTGGGATTGCCCAAGATTTGATCACTTGGAACTTGAATCAGCTTTGCGGGCAAGAGGAATCGAACCACCATATGATATTCGGGGCATCATCAATTTTAAGGATCTGCGGCTTATTCATGGTATCCTGAAATATATATTTATAAATAAAATTACTATATAATTTATTTTTTATTTATGTATAATTTTTTTAAACCACCAAAATGTATCAAAATAGCTATGTATTATATCCTTCAGCACGTTATGGCGAAAGTCGTAGTGCTTCAATAAAAAAAAAAAAAAAAAAAAAAAAAAAAAAAAAAAAAAAAAAAAAAAAAAAAATGGAAAAATTTGAAAAAAACGTGAATTTTTCGAATTTTTTCAACTTTTTTCGACTGTAACTTCCAGAATCCTTGATGGATTTTTACAAAGCTCAAAATGTTTGTTGGCATATTTACTATGCATATATTTTATTAATTTATTTTGTTTGTTTGTTTTGTAAAATATGAGACCCAAAAACCGAAACAACATTTTTGATCACCGAAAAAATTAGTTTTTCGTGAATATCTCAAAAACAAGAGCTAACCAAAAAAAATGAGTATGATATTCGTGTTCAGGAGGTCCAAATCCATAAGAAAAGTTGGGTTTTATTCAGGGAGACAAAAAAAGTTCAAAATTTGTAAACTAGTGTAATCAATTGCCATTCCGCTCTTGAAAAATCTTAACAAGTCAAACTCATTTTTGTTTTACTTTTAGTATGCAGCTGCAATGACAAACGCCTCTGTTAGCTCAGGAATGTTTTCAATACCACAATATCCATTAAGTTTAGCAGCATTAGCTGCTGCACATAACAAAAACTCAAGTATAGCAGATTTAAGATTAAAAGCAAAAAAACATGCTGAAGCTCTTGGGTTAGCGAATGAAAATGCTGTGTGATATGAATTTCTCTCTTGGACATAATAATTAAAATAAAAATAAAAATAATGAAAAATAACTTGATAAAATTATATACTTAATAAATTTAATTTGTAAATAATTTTTACTATATATAGTTTAATATTAATAAGTTAAAAAAAAAGAATTATAATTCTGTGATTTTAAAATTAAATACGAAAAATTTAAATGATCGAGTTTTTATTATATTGTTACGTTTTTCTAACCTTCCTTCGAATTGGCCTAACTCACAATTCGATAAACGCAATTCCCAAATCTCTTCAGAGTTCGATCACTGATTAGTAAGCGCAAACACCAGGTTTTATTTTTCTGTACTCGTAACAATATATACGATTATTGCTTGTTATATCGTCTTTACTTTTTGTACAAAATAGAGTTTTTGTTTTGATATTTTTTCGATTATTAATTAATTATCGAAAGCTATAGAGATAGTTTATGCGATTGCAATCCTGTCCGTGTGTCCGTGGGTCTGTCCGACTGTGATATCTCAGATATCTCAGAAATTAAATATGGTAAACCTGACCTTAAATATGGTATTTTTCTTTGCCTTATTTTTTTTTGTGATATTTTGTTATATTCAGCAATATACGATTAATTTTATCTTGGCTGTCGACAGTTTCGTATCTCGGGCTTACACCGTTCTAGATCTCTTTTTACACGGTTTTATAAATATATGGTTTCAGGTCCCTCCAACCGGAAATTGGTGTAGTAAGTCTGAAATGAAGCATTAATCGTTAGGCCCCTCTTTTAGCACCAACTGTTGGTAATATCTACACAGTTAAAAAAAATTGAATATGTAATGCAAATTGCTACACATATAGGTCCTACGGAAGTTTCCATTACAAAACAATACAAAGCTTGCTATATAAAGTTAAACTAATGCTCTCTTTGCATCAATATTATTCTCTCATCTACCGTGCAATAGTCTAGATGCAATTTAATTTAATATCTATCATTAAAAATAAACAAGTTCAAACTAAAACAATTTGTTGTTATTTAATATCTAAAACAGTTTAATTAATTAATAAAGTTTCTAATCATAATATTTTAGTGTGACTTGTATTTGATTTTGAATCTAAAAAATATAACAAAATTTAGTATAAATAATTCAACTTGAATTATTCTTGTGTGTTTTAAAAGTGGTACTTTAAAACAAAAAAAATACATTAACAGTTTACTCCTATTCATCGATAAATTGATACTTGTTTGATATAACTGATTATTGAAGGGAGAGGGAAGGAAATATTGAAGAAAGTTAAAATGCCTTGTGGAATTTGTAATACTGGAATATCACGACAAAGAAAGGGGATAAAATGTGCTGTTTGTAATCAAGAATTTCATCGGACGTGCGCCGGTTTGAATCCCAATCTACTGGACGACCTTGTGGATGGGATCCTTCAGTGGCGATGTCCAACTTGCCGCAGTGGTTCATCTAAAAATAATTCTATCGTTCTTTCTGACAATGAAGTTGAGGATGACATAGAATCTTTTAAGAAAGCTCCACATAAATTTGGAGGCGAACTAAATAGTATAAAAGAACAACAAGAAAAGTTCAATACTTCTTTTATACAAATGAATGACAGTTTAAATAATCTGGTGAAAATGTCTTCCATACTAGAAAATCACGAGGTTGAAATTAAAAAATTAAAATCAGAAAATATAGCATTAAAGAAAGACATTGATTTAATTAAACAGCACCTAAATCGTAACGATGAAGATAAACGTTCTAAAAATCTTCTTTGTCATGGTATACCTGTTATGCAGAATGAAAACCTTAGCGATATACAATCTAACATCTTAAGTTTCCTGGAAATAGCAGATGTTAGCACTAAATCAATAATTAGATTAGCCGCTACACATGGAAATGAATCAGCCGTTCGTCCAGTTTTGATTGTATGCGAAAATCAATCTTCAAAACAAAAATTATTGGATGCTTTTAAAGCAAAGAAATTATGTATAAAACGAAATATCGATACTGATGACATTGGATTCCAAAATCTAGCTGATACCCAACTATTTTTCATAACTGAACATCTCACGTTTTATAAACTGCAATTATATAACAAGTCAAAAGAACTTAAATTGCAAAAAAATTATCAAATTGTAATACTGTTAAAGTTAGCCGAAAGTTTCCAGCCGAAAATCGGTATCACAGATTTCATTTTTATGATCTCAGCCGAAAGTTTCCAGCCGAAAGTCGATAATGCAGACTAGATTATTTTAGTCAAATAAAACTCCCACTATCAGCCTAAAAATTGAATGATGACTATGGTCTACAGCAATCTCTGGAAAAAATATTGGGTCAAGTTTCATGTGGGAAATCACGGAAAGTTCGATTTTCTAAATTTGGTATTAGCACTGTAAAAACCTTGCCTTTAAAGTGTTATGTCTGGAGATAGATCGAATTGATGACAATGGTCTATAGCTATCTCTTGGAAAAATATTGGGCCAAGTTCCATGTGGGAAATTTCGGAAAATTCGATTTTCTAAATTTTGTATTAGCACTGTAAAAACCTTGCCTTTAAAGTGTTATGTCTGGAGATAGATCGAATTGATGACAAAGGTCAAAAGCAATCTCTTGGAAAAATATTGGGTCAAGTTTCATGTGGGAAATCTCGGAAAATATGATTTTCTAAATTTGGTATTAGCACTGTAAAAACCTTGCCTTTAAAGTGTTATGTCTGGAAATAGACCGAATTGATGACAAAGGTCAAAAGCAATCTCTTGGAAAAATATTGGGTCAAGTTTCATGTGGGAAATCTCGGAAAATTTGATTTTTCTAAATTTGGTATTAGCACTGTAAAAACCTTGCCTTTAAAGTGTTATGTCTGGAAACAGATCGAATTAATGACAAAGGTCAAAAGCAATCTCTTGGAAAAATATTGGGTCAAGTTTCATGTGGGAAATCTCGCAAAATTCGATTTTCTAAATTTTGTATTAGCACTGTAAAAACCTTGCCTTTAAAGTGTTATGTCTGGAGATAGATCGAATTGATGACAATGGTCTATAGCTATCTCTTGGAAAAATATTGGGCCAAGTTCCATGTGGGAAATTTCGGAAAATTCGATTTTCTAAATTTTGTATTAGCACTGTAAAAACCTTGCCTTTAAAGTGTTATGTCTGGAGATAGATCGAATTGATGACAAAGGTCAAAAGCAATCTCTTGGAAAAATATTGGGCCAAGTTCCATGTGGGAAATTTCGGAAAATTCGATTTTCTAAATTTTGTATTACCACTGTAAAAACCTTGCCTTTAAAGTGTTATGTCTGGAGATAGATCGAATTGATGACAAAAGTCAAAAGCAATCTCTTGGAAAAATATTGGGTCAAGTTTCATGTGGGAAATCTCGGAAAATTCGATTTTCTAAATTTGGTATTAGCACTGTAAAAACCTTGCCTTTAAAGTGTTATGTCTGGAAATAGACCGAATTGATGACAAAGGTCAAAAGCAATCTCTTGAAAAAATATTGGGTCAAGTTTCATGTGGGAAATCTCGGAAAATTTGATTTTCTAAATTTGGTATTAGCACTGTAAAAACCTTACCTTTAAAGTGTTATGTCTGGAGATAGATCGAATTGATGACAAAGGTCAAAAGCAATCTTTTGGAAAAATATTGGGTCAAGTTTCATGTGGGAAATCTCGGAAAATTCGATTTTCTAAATTTTGTATTAGCACTGCAAAAACCTTGCCTTTAAAGTGTTATGTCTGGAGATGTATCGAATTGATGTCAATAGTCTATAGCAATCTCTTAGAAAAATATTTTCGAATTTTCCGAGATTTCCCACATGAAACTTGACCCAATATTTTTCCAAGAGATAGCTATAGACCATTGTCATCAATTCGATCTATTTCCAGACATAACACTTTAAAGGCAAGGTTTTTACAGTGCAAATTCCAAATTTAGAAAATCGAATTTTCCGAGATTTCCCACATGAAACTTGACCCAATATTTTTCCAAAAGATAGCTATAGACCATTGTCATCAATTCGATCTATCTCCAGACATAACACTTTAAAGGCAAGGTTTTTACAGTGCTAATACAAAATTTAGAAAATCGAATTTTCCGAGATTTCCCACATGAAACTTGACCCAATATTTTTCCAAGAGATTGCTTTTGACCTTTGTCATTAATTCGATCTATCTCCAGACATAACACTTTAAAGGCAAGGTTTTTACAGTGCTAATACAAAGTTTAGAAAATCGAATTTTCCGAGATTTCCCACATGAAACTTGGCCCAATATTTTTCTAAGATATAGCTATAGACTATTGTCATCAATTCGATCTATCTCCAGACATAACACTTTATAGGCAAGGTTTTTACAGTGCTAATACAAAATTTAGAAAATCGAATTTTCCGAGATTGCTTTTGACTTTTGTCATCAATTCGATCTATCTCCAGACATAACACTTTAAAGGCAAGGTTTTTACAGTGCTAATACCAAATTTAGAAAACCGAATTTTCCGAAATTTCCCACATAGAACTTGGCCCAATATTTTTCCAAGAGATAGCTATAGACCATTGTCATCAATTCGATCTATCTCCAGACATAACACTTTAAAGGTAAGGTTTTTACAGTGCTAATACCAAATTTAGAAAATTGAATTTTCCGAGATTTCCCACATGAAACTTGGCCCAATATTTTTCTAAGAGATAGCTATAGACTATTGTCATCAATTCGATCTATCTCCAGACATAACACTTTAAAGGCAAGGTTTTTACAGTGCTAATACAAAATTTAGAAAATTGAATTTTCCGAGATTTCCCACATGAAACTTGATCCAATATTTTTTTCAGAGATTGGTATAGACCATTGTCGTCATTCAATTTTTTGGCTGATATTGGGAGTTTTATTTGAGTACAGTAAACTAATCTAAATTATCGACTTTCGGCTGGAAACTTTCGGCTAAGATCATAAAAATGATCGAATTTTCCGAGATTTCCCACATGAAATTTGACCCAATATTTTTCCAAGAGATTGCTATAGACCATTGTCACCAATTCGATCTATCTCCAGACATAACACTTTAAAGGCAAGAATTTTACAGTTCTAATACAAAATTTAGAAAATCGAATTTTCCGAAATTTCCCACATGAAACTTTGCCCAATATTTTTCTAAGAGATAGCTATAGATTATTGTCATCAATTCGATCTATCTCCAGACATAACACTTTAAAGGCAAGGTTTTTACAGTGCTAATACAAAATTTAGAAAATCGAATTTTCCGAGATTTCCCACATAAAACTTGACCCAATATTTTTCCAAGAGATTGCTTTTGACCTTTGTCATCAATTCGATCTATCTCCAGACATAACACTTTAAAGGCAAGGTTTTTACAGTGCTAATACAAAATTTAGAAAATCGGATTTTCCGAGATTTCCCACATGAAACTTGACCCAATATTTTTCCAAGAGATTGCTTTTGACCTTTGTCATCAATTCGATCTATTTCCAGACATAACACTTTAAAGGCAAGGTTTTTACAGTGCTAATACAAAATTTAGAAAATCGAATTTTCCGAGATTTCCCACATGAAACTTGACCCAATATTTTTCCAAGAGATTGCTTTAGACCATTGTCATCAATTCGATCTATTTCCAGACATAACACTTTAAAGGCAAGGTTTTTACAGTGCTAATACCAAATTTAGAAAATCGAATTTTCCGAGATTTTCCACTTGAAGCTTTACCCAAACTTTTTTCCATAGATTACTTTTGACCTCTAAAATTTTGGCTATTTTTTGGTTAGTGTTGTCTCTTTCGGATGACATTTTATTAAAAATCTACATTATCGACTTTCGGCTGGAAACTTTCGGCTAACTTTAACAGGGTCAAATTGTATGGGTTCAAAATGGGAACGTATTGGTGAGAAAAAATGAAAAATCCAAAATTATACAAATTAAGTGCGAGAATGACATAGCTGTTTTGTTAACAGAGAAGACAACAGTCAATTTTAAAGGTTCATCCACGAAAAATAAATAAATGATCATGATATCAAATTAATAACAATTAAGTATCTTTATAAGTTTTTTATACTGTTTTCTAATTAACTTTTTTCGTTTTTCTTTTCTTCTCTTTCTTTTTAGAAATGAAACTTTCGATTTATTTTCAAAATGTTAACGGGCTGAGAACGAAAACAAATAATTTTTTAAAAAATGTTATGACTTCAAATTATGACATAATCTGTCTAAATGAAACATATTTAAATCAGAATGTTCATGATGCGGAACTATTTACCAACAATTATGAAATCCATAGACGTGACAGAGATTTATCTTTATTTCCAAACAAGACTGACGGTGGTGGATGTCTAATTGCAATAAAAAAAAAATTCAACTCATATCGGATATTCTCTTGGGAGGCTTATTTGGAGGAAATTTGGGTATGCATTAAAATCAACAAATATAATCTATATATAAATGTTCCTTACATATACCCCCAGGCAACCAACCTGCATTATGAAGAGTACTTTTCGAACATAAATGATCTTATCAATTCACAAAGGGATGATTCCTACTTTCTGATTGTCGGTGATTTTAATTTGCCTATTATTCTATGGTTAAAAACCAATTACAATGTAATGGAACCAAATGTTTGTGTCAATGGTCCAGCTAAAGAATTAATTGAATCAATGAACTACACTGGTTTGCAACAGTTCAACGACGTTAAGAACGAAAACCTGAGAATTCTCGATTTAGTCTTATCTAACATATCATGGAATAATATTCAAGTAGCTAAAGCTACTGAAATTCTAAGTAAAGTGGATTCTCATCATCCTCCACTTGAAATAACGCTCGACTTTAAGAAGATTATTCTCCTCAATGAGGTAAAATTATCATCCTTCAATTTCAAAAGATGTAATTACGCTAATGTTAATAAAGCTATTGCTTTGGTCAAATGGAACTTGATTTTCAGTAACAAAGGAACCGACCAATGCGTAGAAGTTTTCTACAATATTAGACTCATAGACTCATAAAATTAATTAAATTGCAAAACAAATATCGAAAAATATTTAAACTTTCTGGTGATAGAGATTACTATAATCTGTATTCTTCTGTAAGATCTGAAGTAAAAAAGGAACTTAAACTTTCCCAAAAGAAACATATTGCTGGAATAGAGAATAGCATTATAAACAATCCTAAACAGTTTTGGTCGTATACTAAATCTATCAAAAAAACAAACACAATACCAGCTTCTTTGCATTTTAATAATACTCGTGGAAATACGGATAAGGACATCTGTAATCTTTTCGCAAACTTTTTCAAATCAGTTTACGCTAAACTTAATCGTTCAACAGTTGGAAATCACACAGGTGTTTCTGACAACAAGCTAAATATTCCTGCTGTATCTGAAGAAGACATTGTGCTAGTTCTCGATGGTTTAGACATCAACAAAAGTAGTGGACCTGATTTGATTCCTCCAATTTTTCTCAAGAATACTGCTCAAACTATCTGCAAACCATTGTTAATCATTTTTAACAAATCTCTTACTGAAGGAATTTTTCCTTCCCAATGGAAATGTGCTAAAGTTTTGCCAATTTTCAAATCTGGTGATACCACTGATGTGACCAACTACAGACCAATCTCGTTGTTGAACTGCTGCAGTAAAATATTTGAAAAAATAATACACAATGTATTGTTTACTCACACCAGTAATCTAATTTCGAAAAAACAACACGGATTTTACCGCGGTCGATCGACTTTAACAAATCTTCTCGACTTTACAGAGCATGTTTACGATTCAATTGATTCTGGCTATGGAGTGGATGTTGTGTACACTGATTTCTCAAAAGCATTCGATAAGATCGACCATGATCTATTGTTGCGAAAGCTCAAACCTTTTGAACTCAGTCATGAGTTTCTGAAATGGTTTGAGTCTTAGTTAAAACAAAGAATTCAGTTTGTACAAATAAACAATTGCAAATCATTCAATATTGTTCCATCATCTGGTGTTCCGCAAGTCTCAATTTTGGGGCCTTTGCTGTTCCTTTTGTTCATTGATGATGTAGTTGGGGTCTTAAAATGTAAAGTCCTACTATTCGCTGATGATCTGAAAATTTTTCAATCAATCAAATCACTCGACGACTGCAATCTGCTCCAGCAAGATCTAAATCTTCTATACCGATGGTGTGTTGACAACGGAATGTTTTTGAATGTCAACAAATGTGTTTCTTTAAAAATAAAACCGAGATCTTTTTACACAAATCAAATTTACGAAATTAACAACATTAAGTTAACTGTCATGGAGCATGTGCGAGATCTTGGTATCATCGTAGATTCTAATTTAAAATTCAACATTCAAATACAGGACGTTGTTAACCATTCTCTAAAATTATTAGGTTTCGTGCTAAGGGTATGCGGTAATTTTTCTAACTCCAAATCGTTTATATCGATCTTTAATGCAATTGTTCGCTCTAAATTAGAATGCCTATCTGAGATTTGAAATCCTTAATATCAAATTCATGTACTGAATATTGAAAAAGTACAGAAGAAATTTACAAGATTCCTCAATTTCAAATTAAAATTAGTCAAAGAATCTTATCCGAACCGTCTTGTCAGATATAACATGACCTCTCTGGAAAAAAGACGTGTAATAGCAGATGAAATGACTCTTTTTAAAATTGTTAACAACAAAATCGAATCGGATTTACTTCCAATATTTTCTTTCAAAAATAATTCTCGATACGACATAAGAGCACCATCCGTCTTTCAAATTCAACATTCTAAAAAAAATCATAGAATTCATTCTCCGTTGGTAAGACTTCCAAGTTCCACAGCCGATTGTTCAATAACATAAGTTTGTTTTTCGGCAAACGGCTGTAAAGTTTAACTTTACTGCCGCTAGGGAGTTAGCTAAAGTCTTACGTTTTAGCCTGACAGCAAAAGTAACGTCTAGCGACAGCAAAAGTAACGCCATTTTTATTTTATATTACGGAGGCTGTAAAGTTGCATTTGTTATTTGTTAGTTTGTTATATTTTCAAACATATTGTATAACCATGACAACAAAAAATAAGTTGATTCTCATATTATGAAATTTTGAAAAGCTGCTTTGATAAAAAAATTTTATTCATACAAATTTAAATGTTTTTTTCTCTTTTTTGGAAGTAATTATGACGATACAAATTCATATTTATAAAAAGTTTGATGTATTAATTTCATATTTATAAAAATTTAAACGTTTGCCGAAAAAATAATGTATTTAATTCGGAGCTAAAGTGTCTTTTTGTGTTTCGTCTATAATTGTCAAACTATAGACGCAACACAAAAAGTATCACTTTAGCTCCTAATTAAATAATGTACTATTTCGTTTTCACAGTCCGTATTTAAAAGTAAAATTGAAAGCTAATTTTTTTTTTTATTACAATATAGGGCAAACAAATGAAAATTATAATTTATTTAATTAAGTATCAAAATATAAATTTATATATTATTATTTTGAAATACAACAAAATACAAGTATTTTGAATTACAATAAATTGCAACAAACTAATTTAACTTAACATATAAACAATATTAATACTCAAAATTTATATAACTAGAAATAATAATTGTATTGTATCTAAATAAAAAAAGTCGGACAAGTGCGAATAAAATTCGCTCGCCAAGGGTTCCGTGAATGTAAAAGAACACAATATCAAAAATAAATGACATAAAGTTATGTTGTAAAGTCCTTATATCGCCAGACTATGGACGCATAACAGAATAAATGTTTAATCGTAAACGTCTATAGTAAATGTCAATCACATCTACATTGATCAAAAATGTTACTTGAGGTTAAATCTTATCCATAGCTGTTTATGTTAGCTAAAGAAAGATTTAACCAGTATTTTAACGGTCTAAATTGGGAATATTTGTTCTATAAATCAGCGTCGAAATATAGGGTGGTATACATACACTTAAAATAGCACTTTTTTTTCATCAATAACTAAAAAACTGTGCATCGCAGAATTCTAAAAAATGTTGCAATGTTTCTTAAATTAAGTGTTCTTTCAAATGACACCCCATTCGTTTGGTTCCAAAAAAAGTTTTTTTGCACTCCCCACACCCATCCCCTAAACACACAGAAATATAATTATTTGAGAGTTCGCTATAATTTTCGTTCAAAATATAGCAAACTTCCTGTCTCCATGAATTTTTTTCAATTTTTTCTGTCAATCAGTGTCGAAACGTAGGGGGGAAGGTCTGGAATTTGCACATTTCTTAGAATAACTCCAAAACTGTGTACCGCAAAATTCTAAGAAAAATTGCAATATTTTGGAAATTTGGTGCTCTTTTTTTTTTACCCCCCTTACACCCGTCCCCTAAACACACAGAAATATAATTATTTGAGAGTTCGCTATAATTTTCGTTCAAAATATAGCAAATTTCCTGTCTCTATGAATTTTTTCAATTTTTTCTGTCAATCAGTGTCGAAACGTAGGGGGGGGAACGGTCTGGAACTTGCACATTTTTTAGAATAACTCAAAAACGGTGTACCGGAAAATTAAAAAAAAATTGCAATGTTTTGGAAATTCGGTGTTCTTTCAAATGACACCCCACTCGCTTGGGTCAAAAAAAGTTTTTTTTACCCTCTTTACACCCATCCCCTAAACACACAGAAATATAATTATTTGAGAGTTCGCTATAATTTTCGTTCAAAATATAGCAAATTTCCTGTTTCAATGAATTTTTTCAATTTTTTCTGTCAATCGGTGTCGAAACGTAGGGGGGCGGAACGGTCTGGAATTTGCACATTTTTTAGAATAACTCAAAAACGGTGAACCGGAAAATTCTAAAAAAATTAGCAACGTATTGGAAATTTGGTGTTCTTTCAAATGATACCCCACTCGCTTGGGTCAAAAAAAGTTTTTTTTTACCCTCCTTACACCCATCCCCTAAATAAACAGAAATATAATTATTTGAGAGTTCGCTATAATTTTCGTTCAAAATATAGCAAATTTCCTGTCTCTATGAATTTTTTCAATTTTTTCTGTCAATCAGTGTCGAAACGTAGGGGGGGGGGGAACGGTCTGGAATTTGCACGTTTTTTAGAATAACTCAAAAACGGTGTACCGGAAAATTCTAAAAAAAACTGCAATGTTTTGGAAATTTGGTGCTCTTTCAAATGATACCCCACTCGCTTGGGTCAAAAAAAGTTTTTTTTTACCCTCTTTACACCCATCCCCTAAATACACAGAAATATAATTATTTGAGAGTTCGCTATAATTTTCGTTCAAAATATAGCAAATTTCCTGTCTCTATGAATTTTTTCAATTTTTTCTGTCAATCAGTGTCGAAACGTAGGAGGGGGGAACGGTCTGGAATTTGCACATTTTTTAGAATAACTCAAAAACTGTGTACCACAAAATTCTAAAAAAAACTACAAAGTGTCTGAAATTCGGTCTTCTTTCAAATGACACCCCACTCGCTTGGGTCAAAAAAGTTTTTTTTCACCCTTCCCCACCCCAATCCCTTAAAAACACAAAAATATAATTATTTGAGGGTTCGCTATATTTTTCGTTCAGAGTTTATCAAACTTCCTGTCTCTGTGAATTTTTTCAAATTCTTCTGTTAATTAGGCTCGAAATGCAAGGGGGGGACCAACTTTTTGTGTCACTTTATTGATAATAATTCAAAAACCATGCATTGCAAAATTCTAAAAAAAATGGCAATATTTCTAAAATCAAGTGCTCTTTCAAATGACACCCCACATGACCTGGTTTTAAATGATGTTTTTACCCCTTAACATTCCCACCCCTTTAATAAATATAGTTATGAGTGTCTGCCACTTTTCTATATTTTTCATTAAAAACCTCCTCAATTTTCTATCATTCCAAATATATTTCAAGATTTTCGATGAAGTAGGGTCGGAGTTAATCGGGGCAATAAAACATCCCGAAAACGTCATTTTTCAAAATTATACAAAAAATGGTGAGGTGTAAAATTCCAAAATACATTTTTAAAAAATGCTGAAATGAAGCCCTTTCATATGATACCCTACTCGTCTCGCTAAAAAAATGTATGTTTTCAAAGGCTTTACATCGTACCTCCTTAAAACAAACGAACACAACTTTATTTATTTTTTAACCCGCCATCTTGTGTGGATAGGTTAGTTTTATAAGCACCTCAAATTTTAAGTTCATCGGATTAATGGTTCACGAGATAATCGAAATAATGTGAAAAACACGTTGTACTCTCACCAATAGTGTTCCGTATAAAAAACGGAACCCTAACTAGTATGTATGTAATTGGACATATTAAGTCTGCATACTAGTTTCTTTGAATCAATAAAATAAAATAAAATATTTAACAGAGTACTTGGAGTAAAATATAAAGCTTGTTGTTTAAAATGTCTGTTATTTGCATTAAATAATATTACGCGCAACATTTTTTTTAGTATGACATTTTATTGCAAATTACATCATAATTTCGAGCTACTTTGATTATTACGCACCTGCCTAAATTAATCAAATTAAAATAAAAAAATTACAACGGAAAAAATTAAAACATACATACCACCTTAATCACTATTATTATAGACTTTCAGATGAGAAGCGATAATTAAAACATCTCCCGCAGGAGGGATCGATTTTGATCGATTATGATCAATGTTGATCTACGAGTCTGACTACCCTGCGTACTCCAGTCCCTGCCATTGACATATGAGTTAGCGTGAGATATCACATACCACTGGCAATGGCAGGAGATGTCGTTAGCCAAGATCTTAGGGTGCTGGCGAACGAACTTTAATTAGTCAACGGTAGCACTTCCAGTCTTAGCTGGGCAGCGTTCCGAAGCAGTACCGCTCATTAGCTCTTCCGAGGAATCGGACCAACACGTAGTTATGTGTGGGCTTTGTGCCTCGATTGAGGTGGTGAGCGGTACGTCTGGGGTGCGCTGCATCTGCTGGATTATTGGCATTTAGTTTTGTTTTGTTTTCTGCAAATTTCTCACAATTTGTTTTTCACTTATTATTTTGTTATTATTTCTTCATCTTATCATGAAATATTGGCATATGTCATATTTTGTTGTATGATAGGATTTTTTACTTAGTTATCCATTTTAAAATAAAACATAAAAAAATAAAATAAAACCCTTTTGATATATATATATATGGCAGAACAACCGAAAAAAAATAAGTCTGCAAGTGGTAAAGCAAATTTGCGCAATCCACCCGCCCATAAAGCGGCACATCCACGGAATTTGCAGCGACAAAACATATATGATTCAATAAAAAAATTTAAAATACATGTTCAAAACATCTGCGGATTAAACGCTAACCATGACCACGTGCAACATCATCTTGAGCACGACAAACCGAACATTCTATTCCTTACAGAAACACAAGTTTCTGAAAATTTTCTCTTAATAGAATCGCTTAATTCCAAATATAGGCTCGAATCAGCTTTCAAACTCCATCAGGGCGTATGCGCATTCATTCATGAGAGTGTTGCGTACACGCGCTTTCCAAATTTTGAACTACACGGTGACGGCTTCAATACAATGGTTTTAAAGATTTGTCTTCCAGAAATGACTTTTTTTACAATAGCTTTATACCGGTCCCAACAAACGTAACCCAAACTTTTTTAATATACTGACAAAAATTGTGGACGAGATTAGAGCACAGTCCCCTAATTGTGAAGTTATCGTTACCGGTGACTTCAACGTCCACAACAAATCATGGTTGGAATTCTCCAAATCGACCGACGATGTTGACAATAGTGGAAAACTGGCAGAAATTTTTGCCGCGTCTCAGGGCCTATTCCAAATTGTTAAAAGCCCAACTTTCACTCCCCCCGTAATGGCGGTGATAATAGTTTTCTTTTAGATCTCTATCTTACCACAATGCCAGATATTACGAATGTCGATGTCGCGAAAGGTAGTATTGGAAATTCTGATCATTATTTAATCTCATCTGTTATCAAAACTGATTTACTTAAAACTACAGCTCCCAAACCCCGTAAAATATTTCACTACTCAAAAATGGATAAGAGTGGTCTTCAAAATTTTTTCCATGGTTTCCTTTTCGACCGTCATTGTTTTTACACTGACAATGTAAATGTTTCTGCTCAAAACTTTACAGAAACCATCCAATTTGCTATCAATAAATTTGTCCCTTTCTCCATAGTAAAACCCAAACAAAAATACTTGTATTCGAAAGCTGCCAAAACGGCACTTAGAAACAAACGTAGATCATTTAATATTAACATATTCATAACAAAACTCCCACTAATCGATCCCAATATCTAAAGGCCAACAAAATATCTAACCAGATTATCTCAAACGAAAAGTCTGAAATTGACAAAGCGAAAGCCTCAAAACTTACGTCTATGCCTGTTTCTGACAAGAGTTTTTACAGTGCCATTAATTCTTTAAATTCTGGTACAATATTTTCTATTCCCCCTATTATTGATGGTGATTTGATCGTCAATGATCCCGCAAGAAAAGCTAACTTGTTCGCTGAACGCTTTGCTCTGAACTCCACTGTTTTGGGAACTCCTAAAGAAATACCCCAAATCCAGTCTTCAGGAGTTAATATGAATGAACTTCACTTCAAACCCAAAATAGTCGCTAAACTTTTAAAGGGGTTAAACATCAACAAAGCCTCAGGAATGGACAATATTCCACCCATTATTTTAAAAACCTTTTCCAAAGAACTTCCACCAACTTTAACTAAAATATTCTACCAATCCTACAAATCTGGTATATTTCCCTCGTGCTGGAAGTTGGCAAATGTCCAGCCCGTCCCCAAAAAGGGACCAAAATCCGATATCTCAAATTATAGGCCAATAGCTTTACTATCGGTCCTGTCCAAAGTCTATGAGCATTATATTAATACACATATTTCAAAATTTCTGGAAGAAAATCATTTAATATCCGACAGCCAATACGGTTTTCGAAACAAAAGATCAACTACCGATCTATTAAACTATATGTAGCGCATTGTTGGAACAGCATACTTGATAAAGGTGGTGAAACATACGTTATCGCTTTAGACATCTCCAAGGCATTCGATCGAGTCTGGCATGCCAACTTAATCAACAAGCTCGTTGCGTACGGTTTTCATCCCAATGTTGTGAAGCTGATTCAAAATTTTCTATCCAACCGATACATTTCGGTAACCTTAGACGGATTTTCTTCTGAGTCTAAACTAATTGTACGCATGGAGGGATCAGTTTTTATTAATTTGTTAATTTTTTTCTATTTTTTGATCCACGGGTGTGACAACCCCGCGTACTCCAGTCCCTGCTATTGGCATATGAGTTAACGTGAGATATCACATACCACTGGCAATAGCAGTGAGATATCACTAGCCAAGGTGATATCTTAGGGGTGCTGGCGGATGAACTGTATTTAGTCAACGGTAGCATTCTCAGTCGTAGCTAATGAATATTCCTTGATGCTGGAACGCTGTAGCTTACTCGAAGAAACGAGCCTTCGTATAACTATATATCTGAGCTTTAATCATTGAAAAATATACCGCGTCCATCAAGGATTATGCCATTAGCTGGACTATTGGCAAACCAATTTTAGTTTTGTTCCTGCAAATTTTTAAAACAAATTTGCTTTTTATCTCTTATTTTATTTTTATTTTCTCTATCCTACCACGAAATATTGGCCTATGTCATATTTTATATGTGATAGGATTTATGGTTTAGTTATCCATTATTGAACAAAAAAAATTAAAAAAAAACAGATTTGCGTCCATTAACATCCTTAGAACGCATGTTGTTGTGGGACCTTGGTCTTAAAAGGTTTTTATGTGTTGTTGTGACACATATTGTAATGCCTACTACACATCACATTTTATTAAAAAAAAAAAATTAACGCTGGTGTACCCCAAGTAGAGATGTTAAAATACCGTATTTTATTTTTTTTGTATAATACAGAGTATTATACATTGTATAATACAATATAAAATACCGTCTATTCTGTACAAAAGTGCAATAGTCGACATACAGTGTTAGTAGTATAACAACAAAAAATTACTTCCATCACCATTTTCAATCATAACTAATTCATTTTCTTCTAAATATCTGCGCCGCCATTTGGATTTCTTATCGTTATCTTTATTTATATTCCTTAAACGAATAATATTTTATTAATTACTACTTTTTATTAATTACTACTTTATTAATTACTTTTATTAATTAATTACTTTAGCGCCGAGCTATTGTATTTATGTTTTTATTTAAATTGAAATCATTTTCCATCGGTAAACTGTTGAAGATTTATTATGATGTTTCACAACAACAAGTTTACGCCTCGTTGATTTGTAAGACAAATACTACTTGCAGTATGAGTTACGTTACGGATTGAAACAGATTTTCTGTTACAGTGGAATATGCGGAACGATGCAACATTCCGAAGATCCACAAACTCTTTGCCACTAAAGGCTTGAAACCACATACAACAGAAACAGAATTCCGTACAAATTTTACAGAAACCGAATTTTTATCTGTCAAATTTGTATGAAATTCGGTTTCTGTTGTATGTGAATGCCCGGCTTAAGTTACACAATCAATAGAGTTGCCATCGTTTTCAGAATGTGAGTTTTGAGATTTGGGTGTTTTAGTTGATCAATTTGAAGGTATAGAAAGAGGACTACTCAAAGATATAAAATTGAATGACAATTGATTGATTTTGATTTGCTGCATAAAAAAAATTCCCTGTAACGGTGAATAGGTATGATGCAGCATTCGATGGTTGAAATGGATGTTCTTTTGATATTACAACAATTTTGATGCCATAGAAATTTGCGAATCATTAAGAATGCGTTTTTAATTGTGACAAGGAGCAATAATTCATTTTCTTATGAGTCTTTTATATATTCAAGAACCAGTCGTATAAAATATATTTTCGCAGTTATAAATTTTTTAACTAATCTACGCGAAATCTCAATAAAATGGCATATTACTGATTCGCGCGCCTCCACAATAGAAAACATTTCTAAAATAAAATACCTTGGATTTTACTACGTTTTGGACAATACGGTATTTTACGTATAATACCGCGTATTAAAGTATTAAACACTTTTACACCACTACCCCAAGGCTCAGTATTGTCCCCAACCCTATTTTTGATTTCGCCGACTGGGGTGACCAAAACTTTGTCAATTTCAACTCTACCAAAATACAGCTGTTGATTGTTTCCAGATTAAAGACCGAGTTCCCCAAAGATATTTTATTTAGTATGTGTGATGAACCAATAGGTGCATGTAAAAACATTCGTTTATTGGGTGTCACAGTTTCAGATGACCTACTCTGGAACGATCATGTAATGGCGATGGCAAAAAGCGCGTCTAAAAAACTCGGCCTCCTAAATAGATGCAAAAAATTTTTCACTCCATACCAATTGCTCCATGTTTATAAGTCCTATATTCGTCCCTGTATGGAGTACTGCTGTCAAGTTTGGGGTGCTGCCTCTGTTTCCATCTTGGCCCTCTTGGACTCTGTTCAAAAGCGAGCTGTACGAATTGTGGGTGATCGAACTTTGACATCAAAACTTGATTCCCTACAACATCGTCGCACTGATGCTGACCTCGTTGTTTTTTACAAATATCGTCATCAGCAGTGCTCAGATGAAATCAGCGGCATCATGCCTCAAACTTATTTTTACCCCCGTTCCACTCGGCAATCGGCTGCCGCAACCGGTGAAACGGTAAAGATCCCGCGCTGCGTACAAATGGAATAGTTTGTCGGAACACTTAGTCTCAGGTGGCTTCAACCCACAGATGTTTAAAAAAAGCGTTAATCTACACCTTAGAACGCCAGTTGTTGTGGGACCCGGGTCTAGACCTAGGTCTTAAAAGGTATTTATGTGTTGTTGTGACACATATTCTAAACCCTATTACACAACACATTTTATTAAAAAAAAAAAAATACATGAAACGATTTTATCTGTATATTTCTAAAATGGATAATACTCTAGTGAATTTTGAAATTTCAGTAAATTTTTAATGTATTAATAGCACCTTGCTACAGCAAGGTGCATTAAAACTTAAAATTTAAAATTAAAACTTCTAGTTGTTCTATAGAAATAAATTATGATGCAAGAGTGGTTTTAAATTTTATAGACATGCATTAAAATTAGGTTTAATGTAACATTTACTTTACAATTCAATAATAACCTGCAACGCATAGCTCCTATTGCAAGACTTGCTTTAAATATTGCAGTTACTTTTTCAACTGTGTAGAACAATTTGCATTTCCATGCAAAAATATCTCACTACTAGAACTACTACCCCTGCTCCATCTTGAAGACCTCCTTCTCTCACGCTTACCTGGGTTGGTGTTGTCCTTTATGTGAATAAACTAGTCTTCTAATGCTCTTTGTCTACAACTAAGGTGTGTTTTATTCACTCCGTATCTCTACGTTAATAAGTGACTCAAAAGATTTTTCGGAATGCATAGAATTATATATCAAGAGAAGCACCAAGAGTGATTGCCTTTTTGGAGATCTCTTAAATGTCAGAGTCTACTTCTGAAAGGATAGTGTCCGTAGACTTTCACGCTTAATAATCGTGTTGCTTATTGCTAAGCGAGTTTTTCTTCAGACATACATTTCTAGTATATCAATCAAAAGTTTCCCAAAACTCTCTAGAATATACGGGGAAAGACTGATCGATCGAAAGCTTTTATTTCGATAGTTAATCAATCTTGGTTGAGGGACGAAAACGACCCACGTGTTTCTCAGAGCCACAGTACATAGCTGAAAGTTGTGTAAGTCACGAAAATCCGTGAGTCTTTTTCATAATATCTTCAAACTCTATTGTATATTACTAAGCCAAATCCCATCAGGACCTGAGATTGCTTAGGGCTCAAAGAAGCTTATTGTCAAAGACAGAGCACCCAGGCTAACAATCCTATTCCTATTTTCCTATTTTGCTCGGCTCTTTACAGCAGCTTCCCAAAGCTTGGAGCTGCAGGTGGTATCATATACCATGCAATGCAATCCTTCACTAGAAAATTAGAAGTAAAAGTATTATTTTTTGATAAAAATTCGAACCAATCGAGAAATTGGTTAATAGCACCGATGAATATAGCACACACCGTGCAGTGAACCATGTTAAGCACAGACATACAAAAATTGCCACGTATGCTTTTGAAGTTTGGTAACCTCTTCGATTACGCTCTCTATAACCATAATTTTTGCAGCATAGTCAACAGCAACCTGTGAGAAAGGACATGCTATCGTTGCTCTTGCCTCAGGCACCGAACTCATTACCTGTGAAGAAATTACCTGTTTATGCCTTAATCCAGGTGCGCACACAAGGTGGGTCCGGACGGGCCGATAGTTTTTCAGTATAGTTTATTAGTTAGGCATTCCATTAGTAAAGCATTCCAGAGATGCCAGATTCTGTTAAAAAAATATCTTTGGAAAGCGACATCTTGTCACTTGAACCATAAAAAGATGGACTGCTATTGACTAGACAGTTTTGAAAACTCCTAAAGAAATACCCTAAATCCAGTATTCAGGAGTTAAAATGAAAGATCATCACTTGTACCTTCTCTTACCCAAATCTACTACAAATTCTATAAATCTTGAATTTTTTCCTTCATGTTAGAAGTTAGCCAATGTTCAGTCCGTCCCCAAAAAACGGAAATTTTGCAAAATGTGATATTTCAAATTATAGATAAATAACCTTACTCTTAGTCCTATCTAAAGTATTCGAGCATTATATTAACACAGATATATTCAAATTTTGGGAAGGAAACCATTAAATTTAATATCTGACAGCAAATACGACCATCGACATCGATGGCTTTTCCTTTGAGTCGAAATTAGTAAACGCTGGTGTACCTCAACGCTTAGGTTTATTCTCCAATCTATATTTAATTTATATCAACGAACTGTTGAAAATCACCGGATTACTGGATAAATAGTTTTGCATATGATTGTACACTGTACTAGGCATGACCAGATATGTATGAACAATTTTCAAACCATCTTTTTCTTCGCTCCCACCGGCTAATTATGTTCCATTTGACTCGAATATGAACTATATCAAGTTTTATTGAAATCGGAAAATAATTACCCACCGCGCAGTGGCGTCGAAGATAAGAAAATTAGCAGAATAATAGGATTTTTAATTTTTATCAGATATAATTATCTTAAAACATAATATATCTCATAATTTTGATTTTTTTTATTAAAAGCTAATTAATTAACGATTCTAACGAGCCTAAGTATGTAGAAATCGATCTTACAAAAGCGATTTATCTTAATTTTTCTTCTTACATATACGAAAATTCACTAATTCATAATAATCTTTTTTCAAAGAAAAAAATTAATTTTTATGGTTAAATTTATAATAATTTTTCATTCAAAAGCAACATTTTTCCAAAAGAAATCAATAAATTAAATTAGATTTATTGTATGATGGGTATTTGCATCTGTAGTTTTCGACCACCTGAATGGTGTATTGTGTACCTTCCTCGTCTTTAGTTAGAATGCTGTTGTATTCCGTGTCACCAACTTAACCCCGAGTTCGGCGGTATCATTAACAACATGAAAACTTTGGCAGAACAACGTGGCTTTGACGAAATCCTCATTCCGATGGGTCATGTAGCAAAAAATCAATACAAATTCTAAATTGATTAAAAAAACTTTGAGTTTTTTCTGTGACAAAATCACTAATGTTCTTATTAGCAAAAAGTTGCATATGTTTGACTGCGTCAAAATCTTTTTTGCGAGTTTGGGGTGCGATGGGGATGTCTCGTGCTGGGACCTCAAGGTTTTGAACCATTTTTCGTTTTTCATCAAACGAAATCTCTGGGTCGAAAAAAGCCAAGCCAATATTTGCTTCCGTTAAATAGTGAAGATGATAACAAATTTTGATCAACATTTCTTCTGAAACTCTTTGGTCAATTTTGATGAAATCCAAATCCTGATTTTGCGACTGCTGTTCCATCTATGCATTTGAACCAAGTTTTTACATACAACATAATCAGAAAAATGCAAACGTCTCGAAAAAATGCAAACGACGTGACTTGTCGGACCTGGGCGTTTGAATTTGTAATTCTCAATGGTTTCGCCAAGAAAAATCAATGTAACTTCCAAAAATTCTTTATATTCGCTGCGTGGGTGTGATTTTTCCAACTCTTTATGACAAAAAATTACTAGAGCTTCTCACGAGTGTTTTGGAATTTTGTTTCCCAGTTTTTTATCCGATGTTCCATTTTTGAACATTGTTGGATTAATTTTACCATCGTCTCATTCCTTCTGAAGTTTGTTGAACAGATAAACATCGGGTGCTGTGGTCTTTCCAAATTTGAGATCATAAACAGCCCATAGTTTAATCTCCTGTATGTGATAACGACATGGGAATCGAATCAAGTTATGGCCAATCTTTTTTTCCACCTTTTTCTGGTCCAGCGTCACTTGATGTCGTGTTGTAACACATGGCTTCGACTTTATCAGTAAGATCCCATTCTTCAAGGCATTCATATATCGCATTCGCAATCGATAAGCCGCTCCCTTCTTTGCATTAAGGAACGGTTAATAACT
Organism: Diogma glabrata; assembly: GCA_963693315.1. Taxonomy (NCBI): domain Eukaryota; kingdom Metazoa; phylum Arthropoda; class Insecta; order Diptera; family Cylindrotomidae; genus Diogma; species Diogma glabrata. Next base: position 88,212,356 of record OY856186.1, on the reverse strand, counting down.
TCTTAATATTACCAAATGTTACTATGGTTGGCAAACGATCTACTTTATCATGTTCAGTTAATTCTGCTAGCAATGTATCCAAAAATAAAAATTTGTGTTACTCAAACAAAGTCTAAATCTAACATAAAAATTTATTTTTTCTGAATTTTCGCAGAAATTTTTTTTTTTTGGATTTAAGAAGAAGAAATTCGATAAAAATGCTTTCCTAAGATCGATTTCTACATACTTAGGCTCGTTGGAATCGTAAAGCAATTAGTTTTTAATAAAAAAATTATGTATAAAACATAATGGAATCGTTGGAATCGTAAAGCAATTAGTTTTTAATAAAAAAATTAATTAATAAAGAAATTATGAGATATATTATATTTTAGGATGATTGTATCTGACAAACATAAAAAATCCTATTATTTTGCTAATTTTCTTATCTTCGACGCCACTGCGCGGTGGGTAATTATTTTCCGATTTCAGTAAAACTGCACACACTTCATTTTCGAGTCAAAAGGAACATAATTAGTCAGTGGGAGGGATTAAAATAACAACTTCATAAGTTAGGTCATGTCTACTGTACAAGTCATTCGTCCCCCTATCTTTAAAGTGTAAAATGCACGAACGAATAAATCGGAGAGACGCTGCCATAAATGTAAACGAGGACCTAGAAAAAATCGCCGATTGTGCAGGTGACAAAAATTTAGTCAATTTAATTCCACTAAAACACAGCTATTGATATTTTGCAGATCAAAGACGGATTTCCCCAACGATATTTCAATTAGTATAATGTGTGACGAACAATTAGATGAATGTGAAAGCTTTCGTTTATTGGAAGTCAAAATTTCCAACTGTGGAACGGTCATATAATGGCGATGGCAAAAAGCGAGTCAAAAAAACTCGACCTCCTCTATAGATGTCAAAATTATTTCACTACTTATCAATTACTCCACATTTTTAAGTCCTATATTCGTTCCTATATGGAGTATTATTATTTAGTCTGTGGCGCTACATCTGTTTTCACCCTAGCTCTTTTGGACTCTGTTCATGCTATGCGAATTGTGGATGATCGAAATTTAACATCAATTTTTGGTTCCCTACAACATCGTCGCACTCTTACTGATCTCGTTGTTTTTATAAATTTCGTCACCAGCAGTGCTCGGATGGTATCGGTTCCATCATGCATTCGGATCAATCATATTCTTATCCCCATTTTACACGTCAATCGGTTTGTGAAAACAGTCAAACTGTTGAGAAAACACACTATCATAGAGACAGAATTCAGAGGTCCTTCTTTGTTCGTACATCGTAGAAATGGAATACTTTGCCCCAATAGTAGCTTAAAATAGCATTCATCAATGCCTCAGACTGTAAGTTGTTGTGGGACCTAGGTCTTAAAGGGTATCTATGTGTTGTTGTGACAAATATTGTAATTTCTATAACATAATACTTTAAAAAAAACACGCCGTGTGCGCCCCTGCCCATTTATAACAAGCCAGAATACCTGTTTATAACAAGTTTAATAATCATAGTTATCAAAACATATTAGAGGAGATAATATGGCAATTAGAGCAACTAGAGATGGCAATTATTCGACTTTTTTACTATCCTGTTATCGAATAGTAAATTTCCAAAATAACCGGTTAACCGCGGTTAACCGACAGCTAAAAAAATAAAACAAAAAAGTGTTTCTAAATCACAAATAATCTTCTAAAGTTAGTGTCTAAAACACTTCATTTAAAACATACCAGAACAAATAGAAAATAAGAAAACTAAATATCAGTATTTGAGAGCTAAAATCTTTATATATTTAAATTTTAAATATAAAACTGAAATTCATTGTACTCAAATTCGATGGATTTTACCGCTGGTACTTGGTGAAACATGATGAATAATTGTAAATAAAATTCCTTGTTTTAGTATTTCGCAATTCCGTTTTTATTATCAATAAATTAACGATTTAGCTATTTAATTTATATGTTACATCCTATTTCGATTGTGACCAGGGATTGCAGGGATTACTTAATCCCCGACATAGTTTTATGATCCCAAAATCCTGGGCTAAGTGATAGAAAATCTCGCTATTACGGGATCATTATATTTACTAGGAGTAATCAATGGAAAACGTAATAAAGTGTCACTTTTTAACTATTTATTTTGTTGTCATAGTTACGTCCAAAAAAGCAAAAAGCATTTGTATTTGTTTAAATTCTATGAAAAATAGAATTTTTTATCAAAGCAACCCTTAAATTCAAAATTTCATTATCCAATTAAAATAGTTGTTATCATATGTTGTCATGGTTAGACAATAATTTGAAAAAAATAACAAATATTTTGTCAAAGGATACTTGTTCCACATATTTTTATTTTAAAATTTATGCAAATTTATGATTTTAAATTAATAAACAGATTTTTTATAAATATTTTGCTTGCGGCGAATAAAAAATAGTATATGATTCACGGACGTAAGCTATTTTGGACTTAATGTGGGTGCAACTCCACATCCGGCTAAAATCTTTAGCTTTACGTCCTAGCATCATAATGTACTATTATTTCCCAACAAAATTAAATGTTATTTTGAGAAAATAAATGTAGCTGAAATATTTAATAATTTTCTAAATACTTGTAACCAAATAAAATTTGTTACTTGGCACTCATTCAATTTATGTTATCTCTGTGGTTGGTCTCATAGTTCAATTTCGTTTTAATTATTACAACGGTCTTGTTTCTAGCAAAACTTTTGTTGCTTGTGCAATAGCATACATAATTATGACAAATAAAAGAAAGATATTATTCTATTTCTTCACATAAACCATTATTTAAATTTTTTTAGTCTATTGTAATACATAGACAAGACAGAAAATTTTGTTGCAATCCCTAATAATTGTAAAATATATCTTAACATTTTCCAAAGAACAATAAACTGCTATAATTAATGTTCAGCCATTACATATTTCTAACATTTTTTTATTTATTTTGAAAGTTTTCGACATTTTACTCTGCATTATGACAAATGATAGGTAATTTAGTTTGTTTTCCGATTTTAATTTTTCTTGTTTTTTATTTTCGTGGTGCTAAGTAGAAAAGTTTCTTTCAAAATACGACTTTATCCAATAAAAAAATACAATGAAAAATTAATAGTCCAGTAACTTTGTCGCCTGAGAGTATGGGGTAGTATGCGTCAAATCCGGTAGTTCTGATTTTTTGCAGACTTGTTTATGATGTTGGCCTAATGAATAATCCAAGTTTGTGACCTCGAGCGCCTAACGCAACTTTGTCAAAAATCGAAAAAACCACGAAAAAATCGTTATTTTTTCAAATTTTGGCGATTATAACCCTAAAGGACTATATTTTTCTTTATACTTTCTTAGGACGGTTTTAAAGTAGACTAAATTTGCTACAACATGATACTAGAACTGTCTCTGTAGACCCAATAGTTTCCGAGATTAAGCCTCAAAAATCGAAAAAATCGTTATTTTTTCAAATTTTGGCGATTATGGCCCTAAAGGACTAGTTTTTGAAAAAAAGTAGACTAAATTTGCTACAATATGATACTAGAATTGTCTCTGTAGACCCAATAGTTTCCGAGACTGAGCCTTTCAAAGTTTATCATTTTTTTAACTTCGCAATATTTCGCAATATTTTGCAATATTTTAGACATTATTTTAGTCACTCGAAAATTCATTCAGGACGACAGAATTGCAAAAAATTGCGCATTTCAAAAAAAATGATAAACTTTGAACTGATTAATCTCGGAAACTGTTGGGTCTACAGAGACAGTTCTAGTATCATATTGTAGCAAATTTAGTCTACTAAAACCGTCCTAAGAAAGTATAAAGAAAAAACTAATCCTTTAGGGTGATAATCGTTTTTTCGATTTTTGACAAAGTTGCGTTCGGCGCTCGAGGTCACAAACTTGGATTATTCATTAGGCCAACATCATAAACAAGTCTGCAAAAAATCAGAACTACCGGATTTGACGCATACTGTGATGTATAAAGTTACTGGACTATAATATTATTTGTACGAAAAGAAAAATGAAAATGTTTATCATATTTTTCCAAATAGCAGTTTAAATTTATCGTTTGCTCTCTTAAAATTATTTTTTTATTAATTTATTCAACAAAATGAAATCAAATTGTGTTTCTTTAATTTCCTAATAAAATTAATTTTATAGTCATTTTCTGTTCAATGAGCTGTGTTGAACCAAAAACGGAAGATATTAAATTTTTTAAGTGTAAGTTATTTCCTCTCAATTGAGTTTGACAAATTATTATATAGTGTTGGCTTTGTAAGTTCTTCAAAGATCGGAATCAAACAAACAAACAAACTTCTAATGTAATTATACTCAAGGTCGTAACATCGATTTTTTCCTTTTAGTTTTTTCTTGCAAGTTATGGAAACTATTAAATTAATATAAATTGGCATTGATATTTGTTAAAAAATTAGATTTGACTCGCATTTCTGATGTTCGATTTTATTAACGATCAGAAATGATTATTGCTTCTGTAATCTTTTTGATAGAAGAAAATATTTGTCCTAATCAAATAAATGATTGACAGTAATTGTAATTTATTTGTTTTGTTATTGAATGAAATTGATCTTAAAAAAACTTGCTTGAAACAAAACAAAGTTTTCATCGTTCAAATAGTAAGTATGTTAGAAAATATTTCATAACAGTAAATAAAGGTTGAGGGGTTGGTTGAAGATTCAGAATTAAATGAAATCAATGAAAATTAACTTTGAAGAGATTTTGAGACATAAACAAGAAAATTTAATAATAAAAATGTATCCTATACAATTACAAAAAAAGATGGTGAATGGGAAATCCTCTCTGTCTGAAGAATCTGAAAATAAAGACAAAGGGAAAGAAGAGGAGTATCCGAAAAATAAAGTAATTATTTCGAGGTACGGACTAAATAGTTTACCTCAGCAATTTTAACAGTTACTATGAAAAAATTAAAGATTAAAGGAGAGTAACTGATTTCCGTTTTTTCGTTTAAACATTTTTAATGAAAAATTAGGACTTACGTATCTCCAACCGATCACCATAGCCAATTTTTAGTATACACATGCACATCTGTAAAATCGCATTCTTTTGTTTTGTTTTACTGTCTGAGAAACCGAAGTTTCTTCGCATAGACGTGCGTAACTTTTATATTTGATTCAAAACTGTACAATTATTGCAAGTTTTTTTAAATCTACAAGAAAAAAACACTACTATAAAAAATAATAGTTTCTCTCGCGGTTGTGAAAAAAAAGGAAAAAAATGATATTTTGATGTTTTTTACAACCAAATATAGTGTTTTAAAATTTCATCAATGAAAAATAAATTTTTCAATAATGAAAAAAGTCTGTCTGTCTGCAAGTTTTCCTAATATACTTTGAGAATAACTACATAACTTAAATATTTCTTAATGTCATTAGAAATTATTGCTTGACCTACATAAAATATTTGACTTAAATAATCAATCGAAATAACTCAATAAATAATGTTATGTACATAATTATTGTCATTCATTTATAAAAATTGGCACAGCGATATATAGAGCATTTAATATATTTTGGCATTTCACATTTAGAAATGTTTTTAATTTATAATTTAATAAAAAAGTTTGTGGTAGTAAATATAAATATTGAAAAACAACAAAGAGATATTGAATATGACATATTTACTTTCACGATTTTTTTGCCTCTCTTCACACATTTTGGTAGTTATATCTTCTCTCTATATTTATATTATTTAAGGGTTTCTCATTGAATTCTCCAATATAGCTTTCTACATTTTGGTTGGTTGAGTGTGTAAAATAGATGATCAAAATAAACATTATTAAGTTTGATAATGTTAATAATAAACATTATTAACATTATTAACATTATCATTAAGTTTGCCATTTTTCAAGATTATCAACACCTAACCCTTTTCCATTGAAGTTTGATTCCAACGTTTTGATAGAGAAAGAGTCCGTGAAACTTCTAGGAGTTGATGTTGAAAATAATATGAAATGGAATTCTCATATTTTTAACCTAGCAAAAAGCGCTGTTCAAAAATTGGGGTTTTTAGGACGATGTCGTAAGTTTTTCAGTAGCGAACAACTTCTTTTAATATACAAATCTTTTATACGTCCCTGCATGGAATATTGTTCTCACATATGGGGTGGAGCATACTTATGTAGTTTGAAGTGTCTTGATTCTGTACAGCGGAGAGCAGTTAAATTGATTGGTAATTCAAATCTTACTAATGACCTTGATTCCTTGCAGCATAGAAGAAATGTTGCTGATTTGACGATTTTCTACAAATATATCATGGATGAACGGGTTTCTGAAGAGATCAAATCGATTTTACCTAAGCCTGCAAACCTATCGCGTCATACCAGAGCATCGGTAGCGGCCCATCCTTTTACGGTTCAAATAATTAGATGTAGAACAGTAGCCTTCCAGCGCGACTTTTTCAACAGAGTCTCTCATCTCTGGAATTCATTACCTTCGTGGGTTTTCCCTGATAACTTTAACCCTCAAAAGTTCAAAGTCAACGTTCATAAATTTCTAAAAGAAACTTAATTCTCAATTGATTATAATCCCTAGTTGGCATGGTATCTTCGGATATTCAGAGACGTTAATGTATAATTAATTATATTAACACTAAACATGCCTAACTTCCAATAAAAAAAAAAATTATAAGGTTTGTACTTATGACATAGTTGACAAAAACGGATTCGTGATTACCTTTTCGCAAAATGTTCCTTAGTTCTAATTTGAATACACGCGAAATGGTCCTTCGTTCTGATTTGAAGCTGTTTGAAATTATTTGAACCTAGTCGGCGCCATTTGTTTTCAGAAGCTTTAGAAACTGGATAAATATGACGCAAAAGTTTTTATTTTCGTTTAAACTTTATCTACCGCAAGACTAATCTGTCTTTGTAGTCATTGTGCAATATTCAAAATAGTATTAACTGCTTTTTGTAATATGTTTCTGACAGAGCAATATTTATCAATCTCTTGAAGAATGAACGTAAGGCAGATAATTTAGAATTAATGGGGTGGTTTGAACTAGCGTGAATAATTGTATCGCTATAAGTAGATTTTCTATATAAACTCAAATTAAACATTGAATTTAAACGGGTAATAATGATGTCGAAGAAGTTTATTTAATCCAGGGATTTTCTAATTCAAATAGAACTTCATTGTTTCAAATTGAGATGTGTGCCACAGTAAAAAACAATTCAGTTGTATTTCTGTTCCACTCCACTCCAATAACACAAAACATCGTCAGCATATCAGTAGTATTGTACCTCTTCGTTGATTTCGAAGGGGACAAAAGCATAATTGAAAGATAGGAAAGGTAAATAGTATCACTGATTTGTGTTTTGAGTGGCATATGAGTGTTTTGAGTGACAGATGAGTGTTTTGAGTGACAGATGAAAAAAAAATCTTATGAAAGATTTCTTATGAAAAAAATATGGTAAATATTTTCATAAAAAATTTCTGTTTTGGGTGGCAGATGAAAAAAAAATCTTAAAATAAAAATGTGGAAAATATAAAAATTCGAACATTTGTTTGAGAATTATTAAATGTTTTTTGTTGGTAATTTTTGCATTTATTTTTTATTTATAATTTATTTTTTTGTGGTGTTTGTGTGGAATTTTGTATAAGTTTTTTGTTGTTGTTGAAATTTTATGCGTGAATGAAGATTTTGAATTCTTTTAACAGATTGATCTTGTTGATGTTGGTTTAATCTGTAGTTTTTTATTATGTGTTAAAATCGAGGAAAAGAGGAAAATAGCTATAGTGATAAAAGAAAAATATTTTATTTCAACTTAAAACTTTTTTGCAAAGATAAAACACTTAGTGATTTAATTTTAATATTTTATTTTATTTAAGAAATGAAAAAAAAAATCGAACATGTGCTGTCTGCTTAAGAATTATTAAATGTATTTTGTTAGTATTTTTTGCATTAATTTTTTTTTTGTGTTGTGTGTCTTCGTTTTGCTACAGGTGTTGTCTGCTTGAGAAATATTAAATGTTGCTTGATGGTAATTTTTTTAATTTATTTTTTTGTATTAGTTTTTGTTGTTGAAATTTTTTGCGTAAATGAAGATTTTGAATTCGTTTAACAGATTGATCTTGTTGATGTTGTTGGTTTAATCTGTAGTTTTTTTATTATGTTTTAAAATCGAGGAAAATAGCTATGGTGATAAAAGAAAAATATTTTATTTCAACTTAAAAATTTTTTTGCAAAGATAAAACACTTAATGATTTAATTTTAATATTTTATTTTGTTTCTATATGTATGGTTGAAAAAAATGTAGAAAATATTTTGATAAAAAAAAATCTCTGTGAAATATTTTGATTAGTTTTTGTATTAGTTTTTAGGGTTCCGTTTTGTATACGGAACACTATTGGTGAGAGAAAAACGAGTTTTTCACATTATATCGATTATCTCGTAAACTATAAATGCTATGGACTTGAAATTTGAGGAGCGTATAAAACTAATCTGTCCATATAAAATGACGGATACAAATAAAACTAAAGTGGTTTTCGTTTGTTTTACAGGTCTACGATGTGAGACCTTTAAGAAAATACATTTTTTTATAGATTCAAGTAGGGTATCATATGAAAGGGCTTCATTTCAGTATTCCTTAAAAATTTATTTTGGAATTTTACACCTCACCATTTTTTGTATAATTTTGAATAATGATGTTTTTTTCGTGTTTTCTTACCTCGATTAGCTCCGAACCTATCTGATCGAAAATTTTCAAATGTATTTGGAATGATAGAAAAATTAATACGTTTTTAATAAAAAGTATAAAAAAGTGTCATATTCTCATACTTAGATTTATTAAGGGGGTGGATATGAGGAGGGGTAAAAACACTATTTAAAATGTGGTCAAGTGGGGTGTCATTTCAAAGAGCATCTAGACCCACCCCCCCCCCCCATACGTTTCGACAATGATTGACAGAAAAATTTGTAAAAATTCACAGAGTTAGGAAATTTAGTAAATTTTGTACGAAAACTATAGCGAAGTCTCCAATAATTATATTTCTGTGTGTTTAGAGGACCGGAGTAGAGGGGGTAAAAAAATACTTTTTTTGACCCAAGCGAGTCATTTGATAGAACACCTAATTTAAAATTCGTTGCAATTTTTCTTAGAATTTTTCGGTGCCCAGTTTTTGAGTTATTGTCGAAAAAGTGCGAAATTAAGACCGCACCCCCCCCCCTCCATACGTTTCGACACTGATTGACAGAAAGTATTGTAACAATTCACAGAGTTAGGAAAGTTGCTAAATTTTGTACGAAAACTATAGCGAAGTCTCCAATAATTATATTTCTGTGTGTTTAGAGGACCGGAGTAGAGGGGGTAAAAAAAACTTTTTTTGACCCAAGCGAGTGGGGTATCATTTGAAAGAGCATCTAATTTCAAATTCGCTGCAATTTCTTTTAGAATTTTGCGGTGACCAGTTTTTGAGTTATTGTCAAAAAGTGCAAAATTCAGATCGCCCCCCCACCCCATACGTTTCGACACTGATTGACAGAAAAATTTGTAAAAATTCACAGAGTTAGGAAATTCGCTAAATTTTGTACGAAAACTATAGCGAAGTCTCCAATAATTATATTTCTGTGTGTTTAGAGGACCAGGGTAGAGGGGGTAAAAAAAAAACTTTTTTTGACCCAAGCGAGTGTGTCATTTGATAGAACACCTAATTTAGAATTCGTTGCAATTTTTTTAGAATTTTGCGGTGGCCAGTTTTTGAGTTATTATCGAAAAAGTGGAAAATTCAGACCGTCAATCCCCCATCCCATACGTTTCGACACTAAATGACAGAAAAATTTATAAAACTTCACAGAGTTAATAAATTTGTTAAGTTTTGTATGAAAACTACAGCACAGTTTTTGAGTTATGGATAAGAAAGGGCAAAATCGTGCCGCAGCCTACGTTTCGACGATGACTGACAGAAAAATTTGAAAATATTCACAGAGACAGGAATATTGGTAAATTTTGAATGAAAATCATAGCGAAGACTCAAATAATTATACTTTTGTGTGTTTATGGGATGGGTGTGGGGAGGGAAAAAAACCATTTTTGACCTAAATGAGTGGGGTGTCATATGAAAGAGCACTTAATTTAAGAAGCATTACAATTTTTTAGAATTTTCAATGCACAGTTTTTGTGTTATTGAAAAAAAAATATTTTTAGTATGTAGCCTTTCCACCCCCCTAAATTTCAACACTCGATTGACCGAAAAAATAATCAAATTTAATCCATTTACAAGCTGGTGTAATTGAATCTTTTTTAAGTTACCAAAAACATCTATGGATAATATTTAACCTGAATTAACATTTTTTTTGCCATTTTTGATCAATGTAGATTTGTTGATTGTAATTTACTATTGACATTTAAAATTTAACATTTATTTTGTTATGTGTCTATGGTCTGGAAATATAAGGACATTACAACACAACTTTTTGTCAATAATTTTTGATATTGTGTTCTTTTACATTCACGGAACCCTTGACGAGCGAATTTTATTCGCATTCGTTTAATTTTTTTTTTATTTATGAAATTGTCCTGCTCGGTTTTTTGTGTAGTGGTTTTTGTTGTTGCTTTGATTTCAGTTCATATGTTTTTTGTTTGAAATTTTAGCTGCGTTTTTTTCATTTGGGTCAGGGTCAAGGTTTGAAAAAAACGATGTGGGTCACGCAAAGAAAACAAATATTATATTTTAAATTGTTGGTAACACTGAGCTGAGAAGAAAAAAAATTGTGAACTTGTAGCGCCATTTTGAAATTAAAACTCAATATAAAAAAAATTCAAAAAATATTTAACGTCTCTTGAAAAATAAAACTTCATATAAAAAAAATTCAAAACAATTTAATCAGAAACACTAATCCATTAGTTTACATATGGCAATGTTCATTGATTGTTGCAAACGGCAAATAAAATGAAATAAAATGATTGATAATTAATAAAAAATTGTAACTATCTATTCTTTAAAAAATATGGATTTTATATCGTAGATATTGCTTTAAATTTAATTTTAAGCAAATTTATTGACATCATGTTGAAAACAAAACATTAAAATTGATTTTAAACAAATTTAACAAAGTATCTTTGACAGTTTTTTCATTTTGAATAAATATTCTTTGACATTTATAAGTTTTAAAATGACTATACCAACCTTATAAAATCAAAACCTACGTTTCGCAATCTCTTGCAATTTTATGTAACCAAAATATTTTATATCATTGATCTAGACCCACATAAATATCTGGGTTATGTTGTTGTTGTTTTTACATGTAAAAAATAGAGTTGATCTAGACCTTGACCCTGACTCAAATGAAAAAAACGCAGCTTTTGTAGTATTTGTTGAATCAGCTTTTTGTTGTTTTCAATGATATATGTAGTATTTTTTTCGTAAATTATTTCTGTGTTTTTGTTGTTGCTTTGAATTTAAATATTTTGATAATTAAAAAATCTTACGGCAGCGGAATAAGAAAATGAAAAACAAATAAAATAATATTTGTTACGATTTCTATTGGTATACTTTTTTCGATTTAAGGTTTATAGAATATAAGGTTTTACTTGTTTTGGTTTTTCGCGAAATATTTTTTTATCATAATTATTGTTTGACAAAAAAGAAAGAAAGAAAGCAATTTAATTTGTGTTTACATGTATTATTTATTACGTGAATATATATATTTTTTTCATTAATCCATGAATTGTGTTCATTTTTAAAACCTAACCGTTTTACATAAATTTGATTTTTCTTCCTCCGTAAACCTCTTTTGTTATTAGTAATTCATGTTATTAAACCTCGATTTGTTATTTGTAATTCATGTTCGTAAAATCGCCCAGCAATTCGTTGGTTTTTGAAATCTTTTAAAAAGTATGTTACTGGATATTTATTCTTTACTTCATCAATTTTGAAAATTTCTGACGACTAGTTGGCGGTATAAGATTTTTCAAAAATTGTTTTATTGAACGTAATCACCTTTCTAAAGTCGACTCCGGCTTAAGACAAGGTGATGCTATCTCTCCTATACTTTTTAATCTAGCCTTGGAATATGTGTGCCGTCAACAGAAACTACCGACTAATAACAATATCTTGTCAATAAACTCAGTACAGATGATTGCTTACGCTGATGATGCTGTCATCCTTGGCCGAAGTGAAGCTGTTATGAGTGAGACTTCAAAGTCGCTTGAGAGTGGTGCTAGGAAAATTGGTCTGCAAATTAACTACAATAAAACCAAACATATGAATGTTTCAAGAGAGGCTGAGAAGAAAGATTTGATGTGCGGCGATGAACGAATTGAGGGAGTTGAATCTTTTAAATATTTGGGATCAATGCTTGACTCAAACAACAGCATACTTACAGATATTAAAGCTCGAATCGCTGCAGGTAATCGAACTTTCTACTCAATTAAACCTCTCCTTGGATCACCGTATGTATCAACTAACACCAAGCTCATGTTATACAAGACATTGATTAGACCGGTTGTGATGTACGGGTCACAAACGTGGACCCTTACACAAAATGACGAATCGCATTTATCTGTATTAGAGCGTAAGATCTTACGCTACACTTTTGGTCCACTTAAGACAGACGATGGAGAGTATAGAACCTGGTATAACTTTGAGATCAGAGACCTTCTTGAGGGTCCTGATATAATAGGTTGTATCCGTTCTAATAGGATTGCTTGGTTTGGGCATGTTCTACGAGCCGATGCACAGTCTGGAATGATTAGAAAAATGTACGTTAGTACCTCAGGAAGTGGTAGACCGCGAGGAAGACCACGACTACAATGGGAGACTGACGTAATAAACGACCTTAAAAAAATCGGCTGCCATGGTAATTATGTCGCTGTTGCGAATGACCGTGGTGAATATTCAAAGCTGATTAGCCTGGCAACGCTCCTACATGGAGTATGAACGCCTTAAAAAAAAAAAAAAAAAAAATCACCTTTCTGAAATCTCGCTTTACCTAGTTTTGGCTTATAATCAAAAATATGTTTTAGAAGGTTTACCTCATTTTTCTTCGATACATTAATCGGAGCCATTTTTATGGTTCGGTGCTTACTGCGATTGTAGTCATTTACAATTTCTGTAATTATATCTATCCATTTATAGGAACCGCGATAACTAAATATTCTCCACATTCGTTGTTTTATTGTTCTATTTAATCTCTCAACTATACTGGCTTTTAAAAAACTAAATGAAAAATAATGGTTAATATTGTGTTGTTGCATTAAATTTTTGAATTTCCAGTTATAAAATTCTTTCCCCATATCCGTTTGAAGATGTTTGGGAAACCTTTGATTACTTTCCATTCTACCTGTTTTGGTTTTAAGTGGCGTAACTCAACAAAATTTTGAAAACGTATCGATAACCACCAACAGAAAACGAGAATTATTATTTTACTTGCTATATGCAGATAGCTCAACAAGATCGGCTTGCCATAGGTCATCTATTCCTTTTGTAATAACTTTTCGTCTTACGAAAGTTTTGCTTGCTTGTTTGTGTAACTCGTTTATCACTTGTTGACGCTCCATTTTGATTGGCGTTACTCGTATTTCTAATAGTTAACACATTGTGTTGCTTATATATAATTGTTCAATATAATAATTGTTCAATTCTTTTTGGACATGCGTCATACTCATACATAAATCGTCAAAAATCTTAAACATTTATGTTATCTTTTGAATAAATTGTTTTTAATTACATTTTTAACGTGCTGCTAATTATCTAATACTCTCATCGAGCGTGCGGAAAAAAACTTTTACTCATGAGATTTGAGCCACTTTTGTCTATTAATTTGTAATTTTAAAGCGTAAATGCACATTTAAAATAGAAATGGAATACCCTATGTTCACACAGAACGATAACAATCATTACCAGGTATTTGTAATGTTAGGTTTTCTAGAGCCAACAAAGGGAGGTTGGATTTAGAGCAACATGCCGACACCGAAAAACACAAAAAGATGATGCAAGAAAAAGATTTATCCAATAAAGTCAGAATTTTTATTTCAAAATTCACAAAAATTGATGACCAAATTGCTGCAGCAGAGGGTACATTGGCATACCACACAGTTACACATCATTACAGTTTTCGATTCATTGACTGCAGCCATAAATTTGTGCAACATATTTTACCAGATTCAGCTATTGCTCTTGTCCGCGAACTAAAATAGAAGCGAGTATTGTTAATGTGTTGGCTTTTCTGCCACTTGGCGGTACCAAATGCATTTGAAAATATTGAAAACATAAATTTTTGTTTCAATTTGAACTTTTGAAATATTTTATATGTTGTTACAATAATTTAAAACAGAAACATGTATCATTATCAATGTAGTTGGCATTAAAACGCTAAAATATGAAACTGCTAGTCTTGAATGAACTTGAATTTTTATCTTCTATTTTAGTAAAACATGATATATACACCGAGAAAAATACGTGTAGTAAAAAATTAACTACGCTGTAGTTGAAATTACAACTGTCTTTTAAGTTATTAAATATACAAATGTCAGTAGTAAATATGATTACACGTACTAATTTTAATGATTGAGGTATTTGTTCCTAATATAAAAAATAGTGAAAATAAATAGTTATTAAATCTAGTTATTTTAACTAAAACTTGGTAGTAACAATTAATATTTGAAATGATAAAACAATACTATTGCTACAATTTTTATTACAAAATATAGTTAATACAACTGCATTATAGATGAATGAAATGAATGTTTTAGGGTTAAAACACATTTCTCTAAAACAAGGTTATGTAGAATTTTACTCTTAATGTAAAAATGGTTGATAAAAAATCTAATCATGAAGTGTTTCAAATGTGGAATTAGAGAGGAGGAATTAGGGAGATTAAGGAATTAAGGACATTATAAACGATAAATTCGATTTATTTGAAATTGAACATTTATTAATCAAAAATAATAACATCTATGTTTATTGTAAAAATTTTGAAATTAAAACTTATGATATTCATTTTAAATCATACATAATAGGGAACAAAAACGAACAAATTTATTTTAAAAATATCGAGGATTTCGATGGCTCGCCCATTCACTCAGTGGCGTAGCTAGCATGGGTGGCACCCGGGGCGGATATTGTGGTGTCACCCCAAAAATAAAAACTGTCAATAATAATAAAAAGGCGATAAACGTAATTTATAATTTTTTTTAATTAATACAAATGAGCATTATTATTATAAGCCCGCAAGTAATTTTTAACTAATTTTAATTTGCTGAAACTCCTCTCACACGAAGCCACTAATACGCAAACAGTCATAAATAACTTTAGTGCGACCGTAAGATTCGGAAGAAATTCTAAAAAATCCCATTCTACGATGAATTTCAAAAAGTCTAGGTACACCCAGTTAGAAACTGTAACATTGGCCGCTTTTAAATGCCTCCTCACCCTTTGTATCTCTATGAGGAGTTCTGTTGCCAATACCGCATCATAAAAACCAGTAAATTTTGATACCGATAATTTTAACTCTTCACTGTTCGCCAAAAGCTAAGTGTTTGTCTGCACAACCTCGAACAATGAAGCTAAATCTTGAACTGACTTCAGTCTAGTTCGGAGTTCAACACTGAATCGGTCAAGACATTCCAACATGTCCTTTTTAAGTTGAGCTCTCAGTGTCAGTCCAACATCAGGTGCAAATTCACCACCCGTTCGTTTTTTGCGTTTTTATGACGAATTCGGCTTTCGATTGAAATGTCATAGTCCTCCGATTTTTTCGCAGCAAGATCTATTGCCTCTTCTACAATGAGACTTCGTTATGAATTGACTCTATTTTTGTAGCTAATTGATCAATATTCAAGCCCGTGCTTTGCAATCCAATCTGAGCACAGATATTATTTCTCTTAGAATATCATTCCAAAACAAAAGATAACAAAGAAACGAAAAATCACATGCTGCATTGTTAAGGTTCTGTGCAGCGCCTCTAGTGTCTACATTTTCTTGTTGATCACTTAACTTCTCAATTTCAGCCACAATCCCATCAAAGTTTTCGGCCAATACTTTTACTGCAGCATAATGAGCACTCCAATGCGCTGTTAAGAGTATTTTAACAGTTGCTTTGTTGTGTTTAGCAAGTACTTCCCAGTGGCTAGTCGAAGCAGAAAAACATGTAAAAATGGCTTCCACTGACGAGTGTTGGCCGTATAAATTAATTGAATGATCTTTGCAGCCCACAAAAATTGCCTTGTTATTTTTTGCTTTAATAATAGCTTGCACTTCTCCATGTATACTACTCATAACAGCTGCATTATCATAACCTTTGGGAGCGACAATTCATAACATCTATACCATCATTTTCAAGAAATACCATCATTTTCACTGAAAAAAACATGTCCTATTTCCAATCAAAATGCAGTTGTCTCAACCTCACCGTGCGGGCAGATATGGCGAATTGAAATACGAGATTGATTCAACAACCGTACAATGATAAGCCGATGCAGTTGAGACAATCAGATGAAATATTTATGTGGAAATAAAATATAGTTCAATTAATCTCAAATACTTAAATTTTAAAATGAAAAATTCATGATATAAGGCCAAAGAAATATGTTTTCATGGAAATAGTTATTAACTTTATTCAACTACTGTTATATTGGATAGCACTTTATATTTTAATTACACCTCATTCTGTTATCAGGAAAATGTTACTGAGTAGTTGTCCCAATCACGGTGAAATTGTTTGTAAATATCTTTTCTTTGCATGAATAATAAACTGCCATCTTCGAGATGAGGTTATCATTACTTCAATTTTTTTTTCAGTGTAAGAATTTCATCGCTTAAATCAGCGGCTTTTTTCCACGTAAAGGAAAAAATCCAAGGAATACTTCCTTGATTTCCACTTTACTACCATCAATTTTCACATAACGAATCACTTCTGACATTTGATCAATATGTGAAATGTCAGGTGTGCTATCAAACATAATTTCAAAATATTTAACCGATTTAATTTCGTTGACAAGCTTAAACTTTACGTGGATCGCTAAAACATTTATGAACTCATTTTGTATATCTGGTGACAAATATGATACTTTTGGTGATTTACCATGCTCTAAATTCAAAATGTGTTCTTTTAACACTACATCATACTTTGACAATAGTTTGCTTAGTTCTAAGAAATTGCCTTTATTTGAAGAACTTTGTCCTTCATCATGTCCATGAAATGCTGGGTTTTGTTTAGATAAAAACAAAGTTATATCCAATAATCTTGATAAAAGATGTTTCCACTTCTGTTTTTTATTGTATATTAATTGCAAGGCTGCGTCTCGTATCGTTTTATGAATTTTCAACCTCATTTCCAAAGTTTTCCACTTTTCAAAATTCTCCAGATGTTCATTTGAAGTTTCATGCTCGGCCACTTTGGGATTTAGTTTCCACCGCTTCTGATATCCAGTAGTAAATGTTGATTTTGTATTATTATTATTGGTGACAGCAAATACACGACAACAGAAGCAATACAGGACGCAAGTTATTATTTACAGGAGAATAAACAATCCATGGCCGTAGAATTTTTTCACCATTATTCATCATTTTATAAAACCATTCTTTAGAAAGATGGCGAACATCACCTTTTATGTCTAACCCGTGTCTAGATACAGTAACAAACGACCCTTCTCTATTTTGAAAATGTTCACTTTCTTTTTTTATGATTTCAATGCGAACATTACCAGAGACGAGTATATTCCAATGTGATACATCTCTTAAGTCGTGAAGTGATTCACCCATGCAAATACTGTCATCGATAGTAGAAGCATTAGCGGCATTATCACTGTCATTTTCATTATTCCTTTCTAATTCGTCATCATAGGTTATCATTATTAATTCTGTATTGTTGCTGTTACTTTCCGAAGATGAGCCAATATTCTCTGAAACATTCGTTGCATCAACGTGATAATCAGTTTCTTTTGATGAACCTTGGATATCATCGGGTTTTGTAACATATTTATAGATTTGGTCTTTCTCTGCTGGAACCAACTTTTTCTTTAAAAATTATGAACTCCTCGTGGCATATTTATTTTTTGGGATATTTGCTAAATGAAATCTAAAAAAATATTTTTAATTATAGTATAGGTATCAGCAAAGCATTAGTTCTAAATATATTTGTAGGATACATAATAGGTACATAGTTCATAATAAGTACACTGTGTTACCGACTAAATACACCGCCAAGAAAATTAATTTATTTAAATTTCCTTGTAACAACTTATATTAAATAATATTTGATAAAATGGAATATACAAATCATAGCCTAATATTATAAGGAACTATTTAAAAAAATATAAGTATGAAATCCTAAAAGATATTTTATATAAAGAATTGAAACCAAAATTAAATATCCAATTAGAATCATGCTCAATAATTTACAAAATTGAATGTGATTTTTGTGAAAAATTTTACATCGGGAAAACCGGAAAATGTTTTAAAAACTGATTTAAGGAATACCTGCCTAAGAAGAAAAATAAACAAAATTTAAAGTTTATTTTTGCAAACCATTTAAATAGTTAATAACAATAGCTACACCACTTTTAAAAAAAAATTGAAGGCTTTACATTTATGTAGCCAAGGATCTTTAAAAGAATCACTTGATGAGTTTGAAATTTCCAAGGGATGGAAATGTTCCACAAATGTTCCACCCAACAAAATGTAATTTTAAATGATAAACTTTCATTTAATTCAAATATATAAATATATAAAACTGAAAACAAACAGTATGAGTATGTATCAACCTACAAAAATTTGCAAAACTGCAGTAATTGCATAACTGCCATTTTATTCCACAGTAATTATTTTTGTGTCCATTGAAAAACGATCTATTTCAATTTATTCTTTGAGTTTCAAGATAAAGGAAAAAAAATTATTTTGAGATCATTTACAAACACGGTAATTTGATTGTTTGTTAGTTTCCTTAGGTGTTTGCAATTAATTTGTTTGAAATGTAAAACATATATTAGGTAATAAGGTTAAGCGGATATTTTAGAAATAATTTTGGAATCGAGACATTGTAACTCAAGGGTGCCACATTATCGACGTAAACCACTTTTCCTATACATTATTCAGCATATGTGTTTTCAGACCTGGTCATTAAATAATCATGCTTGCATACTAAATAATATATCGTAAAAAACGGTCAATATGGTATCTATAGGAATATTCAAAGCTATTGAGTAATTGTGGTGATGGGATTCAATGCTCAACATGTTGATTCGATTAATATTGTTAAAATTTTATTTCACGTAATAACTCAAAAATTTTAAAAAGTAGAATAGATTCTTTTTGAACCAATAACACATTTATAGGACACATTTATAAGTTATCACAATTTATAAATTAAAATTATGTAGATAACCTGGTTAAAATGGTTTCTAAGTGATTTATCGTTGAAAACATTGTGATGGTTTGTTTAAGTTTTTTACGTTCGGGTGTCACCAAAAAACGGTTTCGAAGTGATTTATCATTGAAAACATTTGATGGTTTGTTTAAGTTGTTTATGTTCGGGTGTCACCCCAAAACGGTTTCGAAGTGATTTATCGTTGAAAACATTGTGATGGTTTGTTTAAGTTTTTTACGTTCGGGTGTCACCCCAAAACGGGTGACACCCGGGGCGGACCGCACACCCCCGCCCCCCCCCCCCTAGCTACGCCTCTGCATTCACTTATACTATTTGCCAAATGGTTCAAACGCTGTTAGAATTAAAAATTCTTTTTAAGATGTTTTAATTTTTTTACATTAATTAATTTATTTAAATTTATTATTTTGTTGTTTATATATATATATAAATTATAAATATGTATATATAAAAATCGTTAAAACGTTTGTTTTAACGTTTAAATTTTGTTGAAATCATGTTGTACAATACAACAAGTAATTTTTTAATATTTAATTGCAACTAACCTATACTAATATATTATATGTGCACTAATAATACTCAGCGTAGTAGCTTTAACTCCTCAAAATAGTAAAATATCTACTACCGTAATTAATTTTATTATACTGGTATTATTTGACTTTCAACTAAACAGGAATAAACATATTGTTTTCTCATTACATTTTTGAGAGTTAAAGGTTTTAAAGTGGCATTTACTATTGTAATATTTAAAATGGAATATGTGGATATTTTTGGAAGTGACGATGTTGTAATTTATGACGATGATTTAATAATTGAATCTGTGCTTGAGTCTACGGAGTGTGTGTCTGGAAATGAAAATATAAAAAAAGATGGTGTTGATGATGATGGTGTTGAAACCATTGATTTTACAGATGATAGTTTTAAATTACATAATTTAATTGTTGATAAGTGGAAAATGGATTTTAGTACTTATCAAAGAGTTATATTATATTCCGTAGCAATGAATAAAAGTGGAAGAAAGAAAATGTGAGGATTTGTTATTGTTAAAAATAATATTTTAAATAACTAAATTTATTTTTCAGGATCCTCATTTAGTTGCTACAGCTACAACAGTTTCATCGTTTTGTAGCTCACCTGGTAGCTCCCAAACTAACAAATGGGTAGGATCACGGGTGGAGTTCGATGAAATAAAATCGATTTCACAATTTTTTAATTATGTGGTAAAGACAACGAGTCGTGTCAATATTTTTATAACATTTTTCTAAAAAAATAAATAAACAATTAATTTTGAAAAAAAAAGTTATTGTTTCTACTACTTTCAATAACTGAAATTACTACCAGTAGGTAATAAAAATCAATATTTGTTATTTTTATAATTACTACGATATTTTGTTTATAGTTGTGAAAACTACTAATCTCTACAATTGTTTATACTACCAATCGTATACAAAACAACTCTAGTACTTTTAATTTATACAACGAAACATAGTAAAGCCAATTACGACTTAAAATCACCAATATCTTTCGTATTTAAAATTACTACGTCGAAAGTAAGTTTTACAAAATTTTGTATTAAAAATAATAAAAAAATTTATTACTTTTCAACACAGAGTATTGCACATATTACTACCCTTATGTATTTGAAACAACTAAATTTCACTACGGGCGTAGTTAGTCATTTTTAACTACCAATTTATTAATATTAATCACCATTTTTATTACAACCAACTATTTTTTTTTCTCGGTGTATCTACTAAATGCATAGCTGTGTCGGGTGATAATTATTCATTAAAATAAACGCAGTCATCATGCAAAATGTAATGTTATTAAACTGCTGCCTTAAAAAAATGCAAAGGAAATGCAACACTTTACTGCCGCCGTAAAAAACTGTAAAAAAATGGCGTTACTTTACTGCCGCCGTAACAATTGGAAAATAAGACGTTACTTTACAGCCACTTTGATTATACGTCAAAAAAGTAAGACTTCAATCTTCTCCCAAGCAGTATAATCAGGATTACGTTCCGAAACTTTACTATAGTTAACTATATTTAAATAATATTTAAATTCAGTCGTTCAGAAACGAAATAGTAAAGTTAATATTGTAACGTTTCTTCGCCGAGTTACAATTATTTAGTTCGATCACTAAATCAGGAAATTTAAAACACAATGGATTTTCTAAACGTTATAATTTTATTCGTTCAAGATTTTACAATAAAAATATTTCTCCTATTACTATCCCCCTTTTAGTTTTTCTGGTTCTAACAATATTTCACCACTTATAATTCTTTTGCTTTTACAATTTTTCACAATATCACTTACAATAATTTTCTACTTATAACACTGTTAATTTTAACTCGCCTATATCACTGCTAAATTTTTATACTACATAATCGTATCGCTAACAATTTTATACTAAACATTATCCTCGAACAACACCTCTTATATATATATATATATATATATATATATTAGACTGGTCGTTAAAAACTAAATTTTACGAGACGCCCCCTAGAAAAATTCTTTGGGGTCAAAAAACCACAACGGCATTATTTTTTTTTTTTTTAAATCAAAAGAACACGTGCCGCAAAATCGTTGAAGTTGATTTTTTTAAAAATTCGTAGATTTTTTCAAATATCTCATAAAATATGCAAATGTCAAAAAAAACCACATAACCATTTTTGTAGGAAATTTAATTCTCTACAAAAAAGGCCCATGTCATTTTTTCCCGAAAACGTATAGTTCTCATGATATTTTGAAAATGAACTTGTAAGTTTTCGTAATTTTTAAAAAACATAAAAAATAAAGATGACGAAAAACTCCTAACTTTCTTCTTATGCTATAGAATGAAATGTATAAAAAAATAATCGTGACAAAAAAAATCAAAATTAGTACTTTTTCGTCGAAATTTTCATCATTTGGTTTTACGAGTTTCGAAGAATTTCAAGTTTTATTTCAAAATATCATCAGAAATATAGGTTTTAGGAAAAAAATGACTTGGACCTTTTTTGTAGAGAATTAAATTTCCTGCAAAAATGATTGAGTGATTTTTTTTGACATCTGCATATTTTATGAGATATTAACAATTTTATCAAAAAATAAACTTCGATGATTTTGCGGCACGTGTTCTTTTCACTTAAAAAAAAAAAAAATAAAGCCGTTATGGTTTTTTGACCACAAAGAATTTTTCTGGGGGGCGTCTCGGAAAATTTAGTTTTTAACGACCAGTCTAATATATATATATATATATATATATATATATATATATATATATATATATATATATATATAAATATATATATATATATATATATATATATATATATATATATATATATATATATATATATATATATATATATATATATATATATATATATATATATATATATATATATATATATATATATATATATATATATATATATATATATATATATATATATATATATATATATATATATATATATATATATATATATATATATATATATGTATATATATATATATATATATATATATATATATATATATATATATATATATATATATATATATATATATATATATATATATATATATATATATATATATATATATATATATATATATATATATATATATATATATATATATATATATATATATATATATATATATATATATATATATATATATATATATATATATATATATATATATATATATATATATATATATTAGGGCGGGCCAAATTTTTTGTCGATTAGAGCCGCCCCCTAGGATGATTTTATGGACAATTCTAAGCAACTTTGGTGAAGGAACCATAGGTCTATCTCGATTTTCGAGTCTCCCACTTTTCAAAAAATGATTTCGAGAAAAATTACAAGTTTTTCGGTAAAATTGATCTTTTTTTTATTTTTTCAACAGAAATTCAACTTAAAAAATAAGAACATGTGTAAAAAATAAAAAAAAATGAATTTAGTGAGAAAAAAAGGCGACAAAGTGTTGTTGCTTTCAAGTCAACAACGTATTTATTTAAAAAAAAATTTATATAAAAATTTATATTTAAAATTTATATTTATAAAAAATTTATATTTAAATTTATATTTAAAAATGTATTTATTTAAAAAATAAATTCATTTTTTTTATTTTTTACACATGTTCTTATTTTTTAAGTTGAATTTCTGTTGAAAAAAATAAAATAAAGATCAATTTTACCGAAAAACTTGTAATTTTTCTCGAAATCATTTTTTGAAAAGTGGGAGACTCGAAAATCGAGATAGACCTATGGTTCCTTCACCAAAGTTGCTTAGAATTGTTCATAGAATCATCCTAGGGGGCGGCTCTAATCGAATTTTTCAGCTCCATACAAATTGGCCCGCCCTAATATATATATTATATATATACATATATATATATATATATATATATATATATATATATATATATATATATATATATATATATATATATATATATATATATATATATATATATATATATATATATATATATATATATATATATATATATATATATATATACATGAAATAGCCTCGATAGTGCTAAAATATTTTAGAACACAAAACACACCCTTTTTTCCTTCCTTGATCAACAATAAGACGATCTTTAAATATTGACACCTAGGTGTGAAATCTGTTCTTTTCAATTGTTTTATTTATCAATTTTTTTACTCGATAAAACAAAAACTTCCTATTAAATGTTTACTTTGGTTACGTTGATTTGGTTTTATTGATTTTTATATATCTTTTGTAGAAATTTCTATTTCTATTTTCTCTAACGAGTATTTTCTCGAAAGATGTTCTATTGTGTTGTGTTCTATTGTCTTCCATAATCGTCACATTCTCCCTCACTTATTTCTGTTCGTCCCGAATAGAATCTAAATCTCCTCCTCTGTAGGGTGCTAATCTTTCTAGATGAACGACATTTGGTTTCGCTCGTTGACCTTTCTTTATTCGATAAACGACATCGTTTAATTTTGTTATAATGGTATAAGGTCCTTCCCAAGATGTTTGTAGTTTTGGAGATAATCCTTTTCTCCGCTGTGGATTGTGTAGCCACACTAGTTGTCCTTCCTCAAATCCTTTGTTGTTTGCGCGAATGTCATACCGAGCCTTCATTCGATCATTAGATATCTGTGCTTTCTGTCTGACAAACGTGTGTACCTCCTCAAGTTCTTTCTGAAGTTTATTAACATACTCTTGGACACATAATGTTGACGATGGAATAATCCCAAACTTCAGATCACCTGGTAGCCGTAAATCATATCCAAAAATGGTTTTAGCTGGCGTCGTTTTGGTTGTATCATGCACTGCTGATCTATAAGCCATCAAGAATAACGGTCTCAATCACTTTGATTCTTGTTTACTACTTCTGCATATTTCTCAAGAGTAGCATTAAATCTTCGAACCATGCCATTTGATTGGGGATGTGAAGCAGTTGTTCTAGTTTTATTAATTCCAAGCATCTGACAGATTTCTTGAAATATGGTAGATTCAACATTTCTTCCTTGATCTGTGTGAATCTCCATCGGTACTCCATAGCGACTTATCCAATTGCTAACTACTGCTTCAGCGATCGTTGCTGCTTCTTGGTTTGGTATTGCACACACTTCTGGCCACTTGCTAAAATAATCCATTATGACTAGCACATATTTGTTATTATTATCAGAAGTCGGAAATGGCCTAGCTACATCCATTGCAATTCTCTCGAATGGTGCTCCTACATTATACTGTTTCATGTTACCACGACTTCTTCTTGCAGGTCCCTTTGCAGCCGCACATTGATCGCATGCTTGACACCATTCCACTACCGATTGACGTGCTCCTGACCAATAAAATCTACGCCGTACTTTAGCAAGGGTATGATATGATTACTTTTGTATGATTACTGTCAGTACTCAATACTCATTAGATTTGATAATAAGATACAACGATGTATGTAAAATACATTATTAAAATTAAATAAATTGAAGAAAATAAAGGATATTTTATTTTTATTTTAAATATATTTTAAGTTTTTACAAAAAAAAATTGCATTTTTCCAAAACCCTCGATAAATCATAGCCGTACCTAAGATGGCGCTACAAGTTCACGATTTTTACTGTGCTAAAAAATGAAGAAGGCTTCTATATCGGGGGTTTTGATTTTTCTGATAAATAAATAAATATTCCAATCCAAGTAAAATCTCAAAATCTAATTTATTAACTAAATTAGGTTTTGGAAATCTAACAAACTTAAATATTTACTTTAAAA
Source organism: Diogma glabrata (assembly GCA_963693315.1). Lineage (NCBI taxonomy): Eukaryota > Metazoa > Arthropoda > Insecta > Diptera > Cylindrotomidae > Diogma > Diogma glabrata. Next base: position 88,186,742 of record OY856186.1, on the reverse strand, counting down.
TTTAAATTAATTAAAAAAAGCTGATGCCCAAAATACATGTGCAGAAAGTCTGCACGCAGTGCTGCATGCATATCTGCATCGATAATAGATGTGCAGAATTTTTATATATTTGACGTGCAGAATTTTCGTAACAATGACAGTTCGTGTTCTTACGTATTATGAAATAGTTATAACTATAAGTGAATGTTGTCGCAATTTAAAGAAAACTGTCTTTAATTAAAAGATAGAAGAAAATAATTGAATCGTTGCCTGTAAAAACGTTTCTGTCTAAATTAAAATTTAAGTTCAAATTACATATACCACTGTTTCCTATAATCCTTTCCCAAAAATTCATTTAATAACAATATTAGTTTCAATTATTTTATAATTTGGATTATTTACAATATTTGAATATATTTATAAACAAATAATCATTACAAAATAATTTCATTTTCAAAAAAATATCATTCAAGTCAACGTTCATAAATTTCTAAAAGAAACTTAATTCTCAATTGATTATAATCCCTAGTTGGCATGGTATCTTCGGATATTCAGAGACGTTAATGTAAAATTAATTATATTAACACTAAACATGCCTAACTTTCAATAAAAAAAAAAAAAAAAAATTTGAGTTATAAAAAAAATAATTCATTTTCAAACAAAATGTCAAAATCATCCATTTTTATCTGAGTTTTCAAGTAGTTTTTGTTTTTTTTATTGTGGTAGCACTGCCTCTGTGCAGCGAAATTAGAATTAGAGATATCTTGCAGAATTTTTCTGCATGCAGAATTTACATGTAATTGCTCTCATATAACAACACATGTTCTAATTTCGCTGCATGCAGAATTCTGCACATGTATTTGGACCATGAAAAAGATATTTCCAAATATCAGCTGCATCTCGAATAAAAATATATACTTTTTAAGGTTATTTTAAGCATATATCGTTGCTCTTCTTGCTTATAAAAATAGCAAGTGCAAATAAAGTAGTTGTTTCACACTCAAACCAGTGCTGCCAGATCGCGGGATTTTTTCCCGTTTGCGGGATATTTCATATAAAACGGGAAAGCGGGAAAAAACTTGGAAAGTGTGGGATTTTTCACATTTAATAATAGAATCGTTTTAAATTAAAACTTATTTTGAAATGGTTGCACCAACCCATTTTTTAACAGGCTTCAGAAAGATGTCGATCACTCGATAATTTTACTTAAATGCATATGCCATCTATCGGCTTTAGTATTGTCAAATCCACGATGGAATTTAAGCCTTCTGCTGTTTAAATATTTCTTTGGGAGATAGGTACGTTTTGAAAACCCCAACCGACCACCATGTTATCTGAATTTCAGGAATATTTTGATGCTGCGAAACGAGAAATGAAATCACCTGGAACTACAAGTTGGCTCTCTATGCGTCCATTCTTTTTAAACATATCAAAAAAATTAGGATGTTAGGCATCACTATTTTATTTCTGAGCAGTTGTTTACCGTATCGAAAAAGAGCTATTACAATTTTAAAATTTTTTGAAAATCATGAAATCAAGACATATTTACTTCTTTTAAAAAATGTCCTTCTCAATTTTAATAGATTTAATGCTCCATTTTATAGCAGTTCTTTCTTATTCCACAAGTTTTACGGAGAATCGAAACAATAGTAATATATTGTGTAAATTTGTAATGCAATATTTTATTTTTCAAGGAAAAGTTTACGATGTGAGCGAGGCACAAGCGAGCACTACAAATTTTCGAGAGAATAAAATTCATTAAAAACGAACCCAATACAACGTTTTATTCTTCCGATAGAGTAACATTTATTAATTTAAAATGAATTATTTTAAAATTTGTTGATAAAACAAGTAAAACGAATAAAGAAAAACAATGAATTTTATTGTATTTTTTTGAATAATTAATTCCAAACAATTAAATAATTTTGATTCGATTTCGACATCTATTTAATTATTTGGTATTTTAAAAATGAAAAGTCTATAAAAAGCCTAATGAAAGCCCTACCTGATGAAAGACATCAAATTTTATACTAATGAGAAACCTAAAAACAATCTTTTGCAAATTTAATTCAATTTAATCATAGTAGTCTTTGAATTTAGTTTGAATTGACTGTTTTTTATATAATCAGTACGTCAATTCCGGCATTTCTCTGGGAATTGTGAATTGAGAAAAAAGTGCAATAAATGAAATAACGAAACATTTTCTAATACGAATTTGTTATCTCCTGCGGCACGGAATACTAGTTATGAAAAATTGCTACAATTTATTTCCCAATTCCTATTGCACGATGTACCGGAATAGGGCTACAGGTCGAAAATGTTCGCTTTTGATTTTTTATAACATGCATTCAAATTTTTATAAAATAAAATTAAATTTATTTCAGCATTCAATACAATCAAATAATAGTACATTATTTAATTAGGAGCTAAAGTGATACTTTTTGTGTTGAGTCTTTAGTTTGACGGCCGACCACAGGGAGGCCGACAATTATAGACGAAACACAAAAAGTCACTTTAGCTCCGAATTAAATACACTATTTTTTCGGCAAACGTTTAAATTTTTTATAAATATGAAATTAATACATCAAACTTTTTATAAATATGAATTTTTATCGTCATAATTACTTCCAAAAAAGAGAAAAAAACATTTAAATTTGTATGAATAAAATTTTTTTATCAAAGCAGCCTTTTCAAAATTTCATAATCCAATTGAAATAGTTGTTATTTTGTTGTCATGGTTATACAATAAGTATGAAAAAATAACAAACTAACAAATGCTACTTTACAGCCTCTGTAATATAAAATAAAAATGGCGTTACTTTTGCTGTCGCTAGACGTTACTTTTGCTGTCAGGCTAAAAAGTAAGACTTTAGCTAACTCCCTAGCGGCAGTAAAGTTAATCTTTACAGCCGTTTGCCGAAAAATTGTTTTATTGTGTTCCGCCACATTCGCGGTACAGAATAAAATTAACAGCTGTTTGTTTCATTCTATATATTAGGACTAATAAAGTACACAAACAAAGTCGTAAAAAACAGAGATAATAGTACATTATTTAATTAGGAGCTAAAGTGATACTTTTTGTGTTGAGTCTTTAGTTTGACGGCCGACCGCAGGGAGGCTGACAATTATAGACGAAACACAAAAAGTCACTTTAGCTCCGAGTTAAATACACTATTTTTTCGGCAAACGTTTAAATTTTTTATAAATATGAAATTAATACATCAAACTTTTTATATATATGAATTTGTATCGTCATAATTACTTCCAAAAAAGAGAAAAAACATTTAAATTTGTATGAATAATATTTTTTTTATCAAAGCAGCCTTTTCAAAATTTCATAATATGAGAATCAACTTATTTTTTGTTGTCATGGCTATACAATATGTTTGAAAAAATAACAAACTAACAAATAACAAATGCTACTTTACAGCCTCCGTAATATAAAATAAAAATGGCGTTACTTTTGCTGCCGCTAGACGTTACTTTTGCTGTCAGGCTAAAAAGTAAGACTTTAGCTAACTCCCTAGCGGCAGTAAACTATTTATAGTTTTCGAAAGGATAAATATTGTTATAATTGTGGTGGTTTTTGAAGTTTTTTCAATAAATAATTGAATTTATATGTATATTTTTATTGAAAACTTGATGGGAATTTCTGAGGGATTTTTTCCTTAAAAAAACGGGAAAAAATCGGGAATTTTCGATACGTCAACGGGAAATTCATTTTTGAAAATCTGGCATCACTGACTCAAACACAAAAGAAAAAACAAAAAATGTAATTGGTATAAAATAAAATACCAAAAAAAGTAACGAATACTTTATTTTTCGATTCTTTCAAAACCCATGATATACAAGCCTTCTTCATTTTTTAGCACAGAAAAAATCGTGAACTTGTAGCGCCATTTTTGAATTAAAACTCAATATAAAAAAAATTCAAAAAATCGCCTTACGCCAATAACGCCATCTAGAAAAATAAAACTCCATATAAAAAAAATTCAAAAAATTTAATCAAAAACACTAATCCAATTTTTTGCATATGGCAATGACAATGAACATTGTTTTTGAAGATGGCGTGAACCAATAGAGCTTGTAGAATATCGGAGGTTTTGATTCTTTCTTCATTCTTTTTGTATAAAGAAAGAACAAATCGTATTTGTATTGTATCTAATAGGTTTGTATTTTTAGTAACGAATACTTTATTTTATGAGTAAGGGGCTGTTCATAAATGACGTCACGCTCTTAGGGGGGGGAGGGCGTCACAATTTTGTGACAAAATGTGACGAAGGGGGGAGGGGGGTTAAAACAAACATGACATCACAAATCAATTTTTTTAACCTATGAAATAAATAAAAAGATTTTGATAAAATTTACATACTATTTCCATGTTTGTACAAACCACTCTATACCTAATATGCAAACGTTTTCGTTTACACAACAACACATAACAATCTTTTAAGACCTAGGTCCCACAACAACATGCGTTCTGTGATGTTAATGGACGATAATTTTTTTATGTTTTTGTTAAGGAATGGAAAACTAAACAATAAATCCTATTATATATAATAAAATTTGATATAGGCCAATATTTCATGATAAGAAATAAATAAAAGAGGCAAAAGAGCAATAAGTGAAAAATCAATTATCCTCAATGATTACACCCCACATTATACAGAGTTATATCTTTTCTTCGTGTAAGTAATTGCCATCCTCGCGGCATATTCTACAACTATGACTAGTGGTGCTACCGTTGACTGAAAAGAGTTCATCCGCCAGCACCATTAGTGTATGGGGAAGGAGAAGGTGGGGGAAAGCGATGGTTATTTTTGATCGAATATTTGCAAGGTCGCATAATCGATGTAAACAATTAATACAAAAATAAATAATTATATAACCCTATTCACAAAGGTAAAATTGCAAGTTTGATCCTTTATAACTTTTGACCCGCTATTTTGAAAACGGGGATAAAATGGGATTGTACCCAATTTCTAAGGGTGTTATCAAAGGCTTCATTTTTTAAAGTTTAAATGTATATAGGAGTGACACGCTATTTCTGTTATAATTATTTTGATGGGTTTGTGTATCAACGGAATATGATTTAAATAATTATTGATAAATACACTTCTTGTTTTAAAAATATATTTAGTATCTGTTAGAGAAAACGATGTTTTTGTCAGCAAAATGAAAAACGTTGACATTTAGACAGTACAACAAGAACAAGATTTAACAGCAAAACAAAAACTGAAGATGGAAATGCAAACTAAATTGAAAAAGAAGAATGAAGAACAAGAAAGGTCCCAAAAAGCGAGAAACCAAAAGAAAACAAATATAAACGAACTTTTAGAAAAATAAACCCGAATTATGAACTTCTCTCTCAATTATTAAATCTAGCTTTGGTAGACTACGAATCGAGCAAAACCAACCATCGCTCTTAAAAGCTATTGCAGATATTACAATGCATGGCTCCGCCTCTCACGAAAAACGACAAAGTGCTATGTACAGACTACAGAAGCATTAATACATTAGATGACAAACCAATTAAATATTGATGGTTTCCATATCAGTCGATCAAGTGTATTTATTAGACTCTTACCAAATTGAAGTGCATCACTACAAGGTAAACGACATGTTTCAACAGTTCCAGCTAAATTAATAAAACGATCAACATATAAAACCCGTCGATGGTCAATTTTGCTCTGCAACTCCTAGATACCTGGAAGAAATTTCTTCGTTATTAGGTTCAGTTGAAGTTTACTTTATGAGTTAAGACAACAAAGCACGAGTCCCAATTGGAGTGATAGCTGCCAGTAAACAGAACCCACTACTGATGTATGTACCAGATCATGATTGGGTAGTTGCAAATCGTCACAAATTAATTCCATCAGTATATACCGGCATCCAAACTGAGGAAAACGGAATTGAAAAGCGTGATGCTGTTGGTTATTCCTACATACATCGCAATAAGATCAGGACACCATTCATCATCTACAGCATTTAGCCATGCACTAGATTTCGAATGATTTGTAAATCTAAAAAAAATTGAGACAATCACCATGACTAGTTTCGATCGGCAACTTAAACCAACTTTTATTTTTACAGTTGATGGTGGTCTGGACGAAAATCCAAGATACGTTAAAGTCTTATCGGTTGCTGTTCACCATTTCTGTAAAATAATCTTGACGCTCTGTTCATCGTTTTAAATACACCCGGTAGAAGTTCTTTTAATAGAGCAGAATAGCTCCACTAATAGCTCCACTTAGCAGAGAACTTAGTGGTTTAATATTGCCTCATCATAAGTATGGCACTTTTTTTGGATGAAAAACGTGAAAAAAACGACCATGAGTTGAAAAAAAATTTGTTTAAGTTTGCCGGAGAAACTTTATCTGCTCTAAATTGATGACTTTGCTACTGTTGCGGAATACATTGATTCCGAAAATTTAGAGCTTTTGAAAGAACATTTATACGCAAGAGACAACAGTGGTATGATATTCACGTGCGAACAAGCCAATATATGACACAAATCGTCAAATGTTCAAACAAAGAATGCTGTTCAAAACCTAAAAGTGCTAATTTTAGCATTGTCGAAAATAGATTTCTTCCACCACCTATTCCAATGGACCAATTAAGCAATGGACTCAAGGCTCCTGAAAAGACGATAAAAAATGAATGTCAAAACTATCCCTCCCTTATCAAAAAATATGCGGTTGACTGATATTTGACCCACATCGGCTAATGTTTTCCAAACTATTCCATATATTTTATATTGCCCATCGATTCAACATACATTAAATAACAGAATTTGTTCTGTTTGTCACCTATACTTTGCATCGATGACTATGCTCCGCAACCATTCAGATCAACATAAAATAGTATCACATCCCACCAAGCGTGTAAGACCAACAAGAATAGCAGCTGCATCAAGACAACGAGAATTAATAGCAATAATTGCAGAGCAAGAGAACAGTGAAAGTTTCGATTGGTACGATGAGGCTGAGTTAGACTTAAATGGAATGAGCAAAATTTCCTAGTTATATCAATAGAAGAACATTTTCGGCTACTATGGGAGGAAGAAAGACAAACCACTCCTTAAAATCAAATTGGATGAGTTATTTAACATAATGAATTATCTCTTGAATTTTTTTGTTTATTTCAATATAATTTGTTATTTTAATTTATTATTTATCAAAATGAATTAATTATGCACTATTTTAAATGTTTAGATGTAAATACAATAAAAAATAAAATATATAAATATACTTTTAAAAATTATAAATGATTTTTTATTTGAGGGGAGGGGGTCATAAATTTGTGACGTCATTTATAGAGGGGGATAAGGATTGTGTGACGAAATGTGACTGAGGGGGGAGGGGGGGTAAAAATATCCAAAAAAAATGCGTGACGTCATTTATGAACAGCCCCTAATCGGTACTTTCGGGTAGTCAGAGTAACGAGTAAAAAGTACCGAATAGTTACTACCCGGATTGAACACCAAAGTTCAAATTGCATATTTTTTATTTGTGAGCAACTATCAAATTTAAAAAATAGTTCCACAAATTTACTCTACTACGTTTTATTTATTCTACTACGTTGAAGTTCCACAAATTTACTCTGCTACGTTTTTGTAACGAAATCCAATATATGATTATATGTCAACTTTGACAAATAGTAAACAAAAATATATTGTGGTTGGTTATTTTATTTCGTAAAAATACATAGAATTAACCAAAAATTTTAATTTATTAATTAAAAATTGTGAAAAATGGCTTTATATGATGATTTAGATACGAAGCAACGTGGAGATAAAATTGATGGATGGGCATCAGGAATAAAATTGTTACAATCTCAATTAGCACTAAAGAAATCCTCCGTAGTTCTACCTCGTCGAGATCCGCCACGGAAAGCAGCGGTAGATATTTTTATTTTTTATATTTGTGTTTTGTTTAAGTTAAATAGTAAATAAATTATTTATTATTACAGGCCCTCACACCTGTAATAGATTTAAAATCTAAACGAGATTTATATGAAAATGAAGATATTTATTCAACAGTGGAAATATCAAAATTCAAACCACAGACAACAATCGCAGTTTTAACGCCATCTAGCAATACTTTGACGGAAAATGACTGGGAAGTTGTTGATGAGTACGATCCGTTATGGCCAAATGATTATGAAAAATTGGTCAAAGAGAAACGAGATAAAGAACGAGAAAAAAATGCTCCCGAACCAGTTAAACGGGTAGAAGCAATTCGTAAAAGGGGTCGTGGAGGTGGTGCAACAATGATTACGAATGTATCGAAATTTAACGATGAATCACCTCCTCCTGTAAAAACAAGTTTCAATCAAGCATCTGATGATGAAGAATATAGTCAGTCTCCTCCACCTTCCATGAGCAATAATAATTCAGGTGTTCCTAGATCAGGTGCTGCGATTGCACCACCAGCTTCACTAAAAGAAGATAGCATCACAATTATTCCAGAAAACTTGAAAATTGGTTTGCCATCTTCGTCGGCAGTTTCAATTCCTTATGGAGCTTCGTCGGTTGCGGCTAAGATTATGGCAAAATATGGTTTCAAAGATGGTCAAGGATTGGGAAAACAAGAACAAGGTATGTCGATGGCTTTGCAAGTCGAAAAAACATCGAAACGTGGTGGACGTATCGTACATGAGAAGGAATTATTTATGCCTCCACCGATGCCTCCATTAGTTTCTACTCCCCCACCGTCTAATGAGCCACCCAAAATAGAACCAACTATAACAGAGATAATGAAAGCACCAAGTAAAGTTGTGTTGCTTCGAGTAAGAGTTTCATTTACAAATTAGTTGAATAAAATATATGTTATGATGATTAAACTTTCGATTTTAGAACATGGTTGGTCCAGGAGATGTCGATAACGAATTAGAACCTGAAGTTAAGGATGAATGTAATTCAAAATATGGTGAAGTAATAAAAGTTATAATACATGAATTCCCAGATGCTGTATCAGAGGAAGCTGTAAGAATTTTTGTTGAATTTAAACGAATTGAAAGCGCCATCAAAGCTGTGGTCGATTTGAATGGTAGATTTTTTGGAGGACGGCAAGTTCGTGCTGGTTTTTATAGTTTAGACAGATTTCAAGCTCTAATGTTAACGGATTAAATTTATAAATTTTGGCTAACATTTTACTTATTAAATAAAATGAAAAGTTAATACATAAATAGTTTGTGTCAATGCTTAGCTAGGCTAACACCTTTTGTACTTGAACCAAGATAATTTAGTACCAAAATATAAAAGTAAAACCACAACGGTTGTTGTTAAAGTTATACCTCTTTTGAGCAGTTTCGACACTAATGAAATATTGAAAATGATTCTGCGATAAAAAATTTTGACAATTTTATCATTATTTCAATTTTTCAAATTGTGTCACATCTGTTTAAGTATGCACTTGAAAATAAATTTTATTTTCGAAAAGGTGTATTTATTTCGGAACGAAATTTAAAATCTACAAAATGGAAAATAAATCAACATAAATTTAAAAAAAATCTGCATAAATGGAGTACATTTGTATACACACTTAAAAAGAACAACGCTATGAAAATAAGAAGTCTCCACGGGTAGTCATGACATCTATTGACAGGTCCGCTTTTCACTTTTTCTTCTTTTCAACAGCTTACGAAATCCAAACCGAAAATTTTTTCGTTTCCTTTTATTTTGTTTATTTTTTACATAGATTTTGTATGGGGAAAATAATTTATTTTCAACAACATACCGTCCTTTAAAGACGCGTATGCACTTGAAAATAAAATTTATTTTCGAAAAGGTGTATTTACAAAATGGAAAAAAAATCTACATAAATTTAAACTCATTTTTATTTTAAAAGTTCTAAACTGTAACAAGATATTAAAATAATAATAAAAAAATAAACGCCTTCTTCTTCCAAAACAGTTTTTAGATACTACTGTCGATGAAAGCATAGCTTTCGAAATACGTATTTAGTGAAATCAA
>OY856186.1:88101692-88176587 GCA_963693315.1 Diogma glabrata | reverse complement strand
ATCGATTCAGTAGTTTTTCTACAATCGCTCGTCAAAATGCACTCACATCACAAAATAACAAAAAATTGAGGGGCACCCTGTGAAGACCCCTGGTCGAAAAAAAAAATTCTAAGAGAACTTGTATTTTTTATTTATCAAAGACTATCTATAAACAAAAAATAATCAAAATTAAAAGGGGTCAACTCAAAACGTTGTTGAATCTTCGTGAAATTGCATATATATATATATATATATATATATATATATATATATATATATATATATATATATATATATATATATATATATATATATATATATATATATATATATATATATATATATATATATATATATATATATATATATATATATATATATATATATATATATATATATATATATATATATATATATATATATATATATATATATATATATATATATATATATATATATATATATATATATATATATATATATATATATATTGGGGTGGACCAAAACTAGCATTTCTAAAATCCAGAAGCGTCTGTCTATATTAGGCGGCTCCCTGGTCTGCGTTTGATTCCAGTGGGACGGCAGTTTTAAATAACCTAGCAGTAGGTATAAAATGCTAAGGGAAGGCAGCCCCGATTAATGAAGCCCCATGGAAGGTATTTTAGGTAATATGTTTACGGTGCAGGGATTCGGAACCCCAGTACCGGCGGCTTGTGGAAGTGAGCGAGCAGGCTTCCAGCCGTCGAGATCCAACGACTGCAATGCTACTGTGGTGGGTAACTTGGCCGGAGTAGTAGATAGTGCGACAAGAAACATAAACGAGGAGCAAATCCATGTGGATACTTCACTTAACAAAAGTGTAAAAGCACCACGATCGTCGACTGCTAGAGCATTGAGGAAAACAAAAAAAGAGCGATCTTTTTCTTTACCATGCTTAGCAACAGATGGTTCAATGGAGGATACGCTAGAAAGTAAAGAGGAACTTTTGGTTAAGCTAGGAGGAAGAATCAGTGAGCTCTCCGAATTTGTTCATCCGAGGACTAACATCCACCATAGTATAAAGCAAATGATCAGTGCCATAAGATCTTTGTATGAGTCGGCTATGAATAGAAAAGAGGAAAATAGCAACAAAACGGTTCATGAGGGCCAAGCGGTTCCCTTGATTGAGAAATCAAGCGGTGACAATGAAGCTATAAGTCACAACGATGTTGCTGGATCCAGTAAACGGAAGCGATCGACACCTAGCAGTACTGAGAAAACTAAAAAACGGAAGAGAAGACGCAGAACTAAAGCGTCTGCCGTACCGAGAGTGGAGACTGCTCATGAAACAGAGCTGAAGGAAACCAATGATCACGAAAAATGGATCAAAGTAGGGAAGGAAAAGAGGTCTAAAAAACCTCCAATAAAGCAGAAGCAACTTCGTTCCGATGCACTGCTAATAAGGAAAGGTGGGACCCCGTTTGCCGATATTTTGAAGAAGGTTAAGGCAGATACAGATCTGAACAATCTTGGTGATAATGTATCGCAAATTCGCCAAACTGCAAAAGGTGATCTTTTATTAGAGTTACAGAGCAAAGGAGAACAGTTGCAAACTTCAATTTTCCGAGAACAACTCATGAAGGCGATTGGAGGGAATATCGATATCAAGGCTTTATCTCAAGAGACTGTTCTAACAATTAAGGATATGGACGAGGTCACTACGGATATAGACGTTGTCGAAGCGTTAGAGAAGCAGTTTAAAATTGTTTCTGGTGTCTGTGCTGTCAAGTCAATCAGAACGGCATATCGTGGGACACGAATGGCAACTGTTAGTTTGCCACGAAGCGAGGCTGAGAAAGTTATTTCATGTGGGAGGATCCGAATCGGTTGGGTATCCTGCCGGATCAGAGAAAGCGTGGAACCAACTAGATGCTTTAAGTGTCTCGATTATGGTCACAAAGCGGTTGGCTGCAGAAGCACCACGGATAGGTCTAAACTTTGTCTTAAATGTGCTGGAACGGGGCATATTGCTAAGAGCTGCAGAAACACGCCCAAATGTATATTTTGTAGTGAAAAAGACGGTTTCAGCTTCGATCATGGCACTGGAAGTTTTAAATGCCCAAGCTATCAAGAGGCGCTCCATAAATATCGTAGATGAAAGTGATCCAGATAAACCTAAACCACTGCGAGGCCGCACAAGACCTACTGCATCAGTCGGTTAAAGAAATGAAGGCGGACGTCGTGATCGTGAGCGAACAATATAGAAACAACAATGACAGTAGTATATGGGCAGCTAGCACATCGAATCGATCGGCGGTATGGGTATGTGGCAAATACTACTTCCAGGAAAACTGATTGCGGTATAGAACCTGATTTTGTTAGAGCCAAAATCAATGGCATTCACGTGTACAGCTGCTATGCCCCTCCTAGTGCATCGCTCGAAGAGTTTAAGACGTTTCTCGATCGTTTAGCAAATGATGCGAGAGGAAAAACTCCACTTCTCATAGCTGGTGACTTTAATGCTTGGGCTGTAGAGTGGGGGAGTCGTGAGACCAACGCTAGAGGTGCTGCTCTGTTGGAGACGTTTGCAAGCCTACCAGTTGCACTTGTCAACATTGGCAATACTTCAACTTTTCGTAGGGGTAACATTGGTTCGGTAGTTGACCTCACATTCATGAATGTTCGTCTAGCCAACAGAACGATATGGAAAGTCAGTGAGGGTTAAACACACAGTGACCATCAAGCCATTGTATATGAGCTGATGAATGAAAATGCGCGAGTGGCAAAAAAATCACGCAACCAAGAACGAATTGGCTGGAGATCAAAAGAGTTCGATGAAAGTGTTTTCGTACACATGATGTCAGATATTAACCTGTCTGAAAATTAACCAGCTTATGGAGAGCATCACTAAAGCTTGCGATGGGGCAATGCCCAGAAGGAAGGTAACGAACAATAAAAAACCTGTCTTTTGGTGGAATGCGGAGATTGCAGACGCCCGCAAAAGATGTCTCAGAGCAAGAAGGGAATACCAGCGAGCGCGGCACCTTGATGGCTCTGCCCTTAGGCAGCGTTATTGCGAAGCTAGACTAGAGCTAAAGCATCTTATCAAACGGAGTAAGCGCCAGTGCTTCCGCGATCTATGTGAGGAGGTTGACCGTGATCCTTGGGGTAGACCATATAAAACGGTGATGAAAAAGGTTGGAAACGTAAACTCTTTTACACCCACATGCCCAGTGATGCTGAAACATATAGTTGGTACGCTTTTCCCTCAAAACTTTGAAAGCGTTTTAATAGGAATAAGGAATCCCGAAGAGGACATCCAAGCAGTGACACTTGAGGAAGTCGTGAACGCATGCTCTAGAATTGGTAACGATAAAGCTCCAGGTCCGGACAACGTTCCAAATATAGCGCTGAAAACTGCGATACAATCCTGTCCTGATGAGTTTATTGAGGTTTATACAAACTGCCTTGAAGAAGGAGTGTTTCCTACTATATGGAAGAAACAAAAATTGATATTGTTACCAAAAGGAAACAAACCTCCAGCAGAGCCATCCTCATACCGTCCAATCTGCTTGCTTGATACGGCCGGTAAAGTATTTGAAAGAATCGTGTGTGACAGACTACAAGAAGCTATAGCCAGAGCGGGAGATCTAGCGGAACACCAATATGGCTTTCGAAAAGCGTGGTCTACGGTGGATGCAATAAAGTGTATAGTAGATGTGGCACAAGACGCAATATCTGGATCAAGCTGGCGACGGGGTGACAAACAGTATTGTGCTGTTGTTACGCTTGATGTAAAAAATGCATTCAACACAGCTAACTGGAATTGTATTTTGGATTCGCTAAGCCATATGAATGTACCAGCTTATCTGTTGAGAATAGTTGCTAATTACTTTAGTGAACGAGTGCTAATATACGACACTGATGTTGGCATTCAACATTACCCGGTTACTGGTGGAGTCCCACAAGGATCGGTGCTGGGACCTACACTCTGGAACGTGATGTACGATGGAGTCCTGCGAATCCCCGTTCCAAGCCAAGCTAAAGTAGTCGGCTTCGCAGACGATATCGCGGTTGTAGTTACTGCAAAATACACAGAAGAGATCGTAGAAATCTGCAACAGAACCGTCCGTTGCATTCAGCAGTGGTTGGCCTCAGTGGGCCTACAGCTGGCAGAACACAAAACGGAAGCTGTTTTAATCACTGGCAGAAAGAAGTTGGAGAGCGTAACATTAGAGGTTGGTTCGCAAAAAATAGTGTCCCAACCCAGTATTAGATATTTGGGTGTTATAATCGATGCTAGGCTTTCTTTCAAAGCACATATCTGTACAGTAAGCGAGAAGGCGAGTAAAGTTAGCACGGCATTGGCACGAATAATGCCGAATACAAGGGGTCCACGCCAAAGTAGAAGAGCTTTATTGGCTGGTGTCGTGACATCTACTCTGCTGTATGGGGCAGCTATATGGGCGGATGCAATGAAGAAAGAGTCTTATAAGAAGAAAATGGCCAGAATCGACTGAGCTCCTTGAGAGTACTCTGTGCGTTCAGAACTGTATCCGATGAGGCGGCATGCGTTCTTGCAGGGATGCCGCCTATAGATCTACTGGCAAAGGAACGTCAAACACTGTATCTGAGTCGTAACGAAGGTATCCTTCGGGAGAACCGAAGGCTAGCACGTGCGGACACCTTAGATCAGTGGCAGGAAAAGTGGACTGAATCTAATAAAGGGCGATGGACTTATCGTATTATTCCATCGATCGAGATATGGGTGAACAGACGTCATGGTGAAATGAATTACCACCTAACCCAGTTCTTAACCGGACATGGTTGCTTCCGAGCATACTTACACCGATTTAAACTGGATGATTCGCCAAATTGCCCTACATGTACGGAGATTATGGAAACTGCAGAGCATGTCCTATTCGAGTGTCCACGTTTTACCAATGAGAGAGGAAAGCTTGGTGTTTCTGCAAACCAATTAACACCGGACAATATCTTAGAGTTTATGCTAAAAACCGAGGACGGATGGAATTCTGTAAGTGAGGTTGCATCGGAAATCGCAAAGGTGCTATGTCGTCTGGCAAATATTAGAAACCGGACGAGAATATAACGACACGACACTCTATATAAACATCAAACTTTTATACACTTAAAACGCACTCAATATATCAATCATACACATACATGGTCTGCGGCCTTGTTTTGTCCTAGTCTTGGTGTTATGTTTGTTCTTGTACTGTGTGTGTCCTGTGCTCGTTATACTGTGAGAGAATTTGTCTAGTGTTTGTTCTGTGAAATAAAAATATGTCTTTGTCCCTGTCTGTGTCTGTTAATAAAAAAAAAAAAAAAAAAAAAAAAAAAAAAAAAAAAAAAAAAAAAAAAAAAAACATTTCTCAATCCGAGTATTTGAGTTATTGCAGCTAAGGCTGAGTTGCCTCACGAAGTAATACCTAGCGGTAGTTCCATGAGTGTTAACAACAGAGCATTGGGGGTTGGGTTTTGGTCGGTAAAAATCCGACACTCTCGCATGTAAATATAATTGGTTGACATGCGAGGTCTATTGAAGATTTCCCCCTCCACCAAAAAAAAAAAAAAAAAAAATATATATATATATATATATATATATATATATATATATCGTCGCTTTAATAATGAAATAACGTATGCCATATATACGTTGTTTTTATATAATGGGTGCGCTGCATTCCCCATAAGGATGTCTATAAAGTGGCATTTTAACATTTTCCAATTTTTTTATAACTGGGGGTGAAAATTAATATATTGTTAATTAACGTACATGCAAATTTGAATTTGGTTAAATATTGAAACAGCGTAAATGCATGTACAATATTTCAATTCTTACAGAATAATAACTTGGGTAAAATCAGCGTCGTATACTTTACATACATTACGATCGCAACACGAAATGGTAAATCTAGAATATTGTATAAGCATCATTCATTACTACATGATATGCCGGTTCATATAAATAAAAAATTGTAAGAATATTATGCGTTAGTTCAATAATGATTAGTTTTAGGTTAATCGTACTTCCATGCAAAATGAAATAACGTATATGAAATATGAAATAACGTATAAGGTACCTGATTGACTTTTCACCTCTTTTTAGGTAGAAAAGCCAGCAGGTACCAATGTGAAATTTTAATATGCTATGGGGAAATTAGTCAAGATTAATTGGCAGAAATTTTTTTTCCAATATCTTTATTCATTCAATAGTGCTGCCGAGTTTACGAAAATCAGAAAATCGAAAAATCTTTAAACCCAATTATCTCAAACTACACTTTTGCGAATACGTTGTTTCATTATTAAAGCGACGATATATATATATATATATATATATATATATATATATATATATATATATATATATATATATATATATATATATATATATATATATATATATATATATATATGTGTGTATATCATTTTTTTTTGTTTTTCCGTCTCTGCTAAACATTTATAGTCGTTTGGCACCAAAATTTTTCCGAAAATTCTAAGATGACGGACAGTGCAATAGTAGATTTTTATATGAAATCTACCTAAAAAAAATTTGTTTCAGAATCAAAATAGGTTTAATCAATGATAAGAACCGTAGGGACGATATATTCGATGTATCGGAAAAGTGTAAAAAAATGGGATAGTTGTTTTGCTTAAAAACGTTTAAATGATAATGAGCAGTAAGATCGAATGTAGAGAAATCTTAATGGTTGGCATTTGTATGTGAGACCAAGAGCTTGATTATTATAAGTGTGTGAAAAGAATGATTTTCATTCATTTTGATTCCAAATTTTTTTGACAAACATTTATTTAATGGGAAACATTTCGGATTAGAAACATTTGGCCCATAAAATTATTTATTTGGTATCATGAAATGTTATTGAATATATGAAATATGGTTCAATCCAGCATCAGCTACTCCCATCTAATGAGAACAGCTGGAAAATATTATGTTGTTGTAGAATAAATGTCGTTTTTTCATAGCAGTTAGAGAGATTATTAGGGATTATTAGAGAGATTTTTTAAGAAATTTTGTGGTGTGAATCTTTGTTGCACCACTTCTATTTAATAGGCACAGTTTGAAAATATCAGATTCTTGCAGATCAAATATTATTTTTATATACAAAAGTTGTAATAGTTAAAATATGTATTTACGTCAAACGGAGTAGTATAGTGAGAAATTTATTGAGTGAATTCAATTTTGGTCATTAATGAATAATAGGAAATGTCAAATTTTGGAAGACTATTTTTTTTTTAAAACAAATATTTATATTTTGAAAAGAAGCATTTACGTTAAATGTGGAAGTTTTCTGAACTAATAGGAATAGTTGGGCATGAAATCAACATGACGACGTTATCAACTGTCCCTATTAGTCCAGAAAACTAGGCTTTATAAATATTAAATATTACGAGTACAATGAATAATACGCCCGCGATAATATTATATAAATGTATTTTTATTTACTAAGGATTTTACTTTTATACGGCATAAAACGTATATATAATTGTGTGTTTTATACTATACGTTTAATACGTACGTATAATACGTATTTCATACGTTACCGTAGTATACGTTACAATCCTGGTTTATCTTATTGATTATACCATGTTACACCGATATTAGCGAAGTTTAGAAAACAAAACAGTTTCTTTCCAACAATATGATGTGTTAAATTCATTTGACATTTATACTATGCCTTGACGTATAGCAATTAATTGGTTACTACAATATATTGTTCAGGTCAATCAATTCCAGTTTCAGTCTTGACTATATAAATTATTGGGCAATTATTTAGACCTGACACTTAAGCTAACTGACTACAGATTTAAAGTTTTCAGTTTTTGTACTACTAATATATGTAGTAAATTTTTTGAATTTAGACGGTAAACAATTGATGAAAGCAATTTTCGTTGCACACGTCGCACTATTATTACCATTGTTACACTGAAATGTCTTTCATAAACTAACAAAAATTAAACAAACAACACTTACGTAATGACAAACCAAAATACCTATCAGCATTTGGAAAGATGAAAACATTTCAAAAATGTTTTCAAAATATCGGTGCCATAACGGAATTTACCAACTAATAGCAGTAAAAAGTATTGTTAATAATTAAAATATTCCTAAATAATATTAAAAAAATTTAAAAATATATTTTGAATTTAAAAACTACAGAAAATATATATATATATATATATATATATATATATATATATATATATATATATATATATATATATATATATATATATAAATATATATATATATATATATATATTTATATATATATATATATATATATATATATATATATATATATATATATATATATATATATATATATATATATATATATATATATATATAATGTAATAAACTTCGTCCAGAATGGGTTAATTTTATTTACTCATTCATTAATTAAAAGTTAACTCCTTTTTCAATCTTTTACTTGTATTGCAAATTGTATTGCATAAATTAATGTAAATTAAATTTGTTATACAAATGTTTACATTACTGGATTGAAAGGAGTTACCTAATACATTTTGCATAAATTAAATTTGAGTTCGCTAATACAAATGCAAGTATGAATGAAAACAGGTGTGGCCTATTTCAGATGTACGGACTACGTAGTATTGATTTCTAGTGGATTATAGAAGTTTCGATTTATTTATTTTTCGATATAAATAAGCAAACAAAAATATCAGAGAGTCAGTTTTAATTTTGCAATTAAAAGTGTTTATAAATATTCGCAAGTATAAGGAATAATCGGTTGTACTTGAGCCTGGGTACTAATAGTAAAAGAATCTGAACTTAGTGGAATAGTAAATACAGATTTTACGATTCCGAATATTTTTGATTCAAATTGTGGAAAAGCGGTGAAGTTTATGGTACATAAATTGGAGACCCTGGAATTTATTGTAAGGAAAAACGGAAGCTGCTGTAATTTGTTGACAAATAAAGTTTGAGATTCTGTTAACCAAAGATCCGTCTTTTTACTGTCATATTTGTTCAATAATCTAAAAGAACCAACGAAGAGTCGTTACAGTGGTGTCAGAAGTGGGATTATTGAAACAATGGTCAGGACAGTTAATATTAGTGATCTCAGCCAGACCCAGCTGAAGGACGAGTTGAGGAAGAGGAATGCTCCGATCCATGGAACGAAGGCAGAACTTGCAGTCCGGCTGCGTAAAGTTTTAGAAGAAGCAGGTGAAAGCACAGAGGTCATAGAAATAGAGCTGGAGGATGCTCCGGTTCAGAATGCCCCCGCAATTGATCCGATGATGGCGTTGATGAAAGAAATGATGGCACAGCAACAACAACAAAAAGTAGAACAACAGCAAGTTGTTGTTGTTGGTTGTTTCCTTGTTTGGTCATCATATCAGCAAATTGTTGTTGTTGGTTGTTTCCTTGTTTGGCCATCATATCAGCGAATTGTGTTGTTGCTCTACTTTTTGTTCGGCTGCCAGTTTCTCTTGTTTGGCCATCAGATTTTCTGCTGCCAGAACTTTTTGTTGGTTCGGTTGAATCGTTCTACCATGCCATCTGACTGCGGGTTCATAGGTGTAGTTCGTGTTTTTCAAATACCAAGTTTCTGTGGACAACCGAATGTAATGAGGCATTCTGCCGTTTAAAAGAAAAACTATGCAACACCCCTATACTAGCCTATCCAGAATCCGGAAAGATGTTCATTCTGGACACAGACGCAAGCAATGTAGGAACCGGAGCTGTTTTGTCACAGAAAGTTGGAGACGATGAGAAAGTGGTGGCGTACTTCAGTAAAGTTCTGTCAAAGCCGGAGCGGAATTACTGTGTCACGAGGAAGGAGTTGCTAGCTATCATCAAGGCTGTGAAACATTTCCACAAGTATTTGTGTGGACAACCATTCCTGATTCGCACGGACCATGCTGCTCTAAAATGGTTATTAAAATTCAAATTTCCTGAAGGACAAGCAGCAAGATGGATAGAGATCCTGCAGAACTACGACTTCAAAGTTGAACACCGCAAGGGGAGGATCCATGGTAACGCCGATGCCCTGTCCAGAAGACCCTGTATAGAGGAGTGCAAGTCATGTAGCAGAACTGAGGGAAATGAGGCAATGAAAGTGAACCAAATCAAGTTCCAAACTCCTGAAGATTGGTGTACCGAGGCAATTAAAAGAGAGCAGCTAGAAGATCCAGCTACGGCTCCAGTATTGAAATGGAAAACCGAGGGAAGGCGGCCAGAGTGGAAAGAGGTATCACCTTTAAGTACGGAAGTGAAATGCTACTGGGCGCAATGGGACTCACTATTTATGGACAACGGGATACTTAAAAGAAAATGGGAGTCTGCTGATGGAAAGAAAGTGTTAGAACAACTGGTGTTGCCATCAAGTCGAGTGGAAGAGGTACTGGGAAAGCTGCATGGAAGTATTTCTGGAGGACACCTGGGAGTCAATAAAACCCTGGCTAAAGTAAGGGAGAGGTTTTATTGGGTAAGGTATCGTACCGACGTGGAGCAATGGTGTCGGCGATGCGATACTTGTGCAGCGAGCAAAGGACCAAAAACTAGAACTCGAGGAGAGATGCAACAGTACAATGTGGGTGCCCCAATGGAGAGAATTGCTATAGACATCGCGGGGCCATTTCCGGAAACGACAAAAGGTAACAAATACATCATGGTGGTCATTGATTACTTTGCAAAATGGCCGGAAGCTTATGCAATACCGAACCAGGAAGCAGTTACGGTCGCGGAAACATTAGTCAATGAATGGGTTTGCAGATATGGAACACCGCTCGAATTGCATACCGACCAGGGAAGGAATTTCGAATCTCAACTGATGGAAGAGCTGTGCAGAACACTCGGCATTAGAAAAACACGAACTACACCTATGAACCCGCAGTCAGATGGCATGGTAGAACGATTCAACCGAACCATGGAAGAACATTTGTCAAAGGTAGTAGAAGCCAACCAAAGAAATTGGGACAAGGATCTTCCGTTATTCTTGATGGCCTATCGTAGCGCAGTGCACGATACGACAAATGAATCGCCAGCGAATATCATGTTCGGAAGAGAACTTCATCTTCCTAGTGACATCGAGTTTGGCATCCCTGGAGGTCTGGTATCCACGAAAACAGATTATGTGGGACAACTAAGGGAGAAGATGAATAAAATCCATCAGCAGGTTCGAGACCACATTAAGATTGCCAGTGACAAAATGAAAACCAGGTACGACATAAATGCAAATAGTGGCGGTTTTCAAGAAGGAGAATTGGTATGGCTATACAACCCCAGAAGAACTAAGGGAAGATCACCCAAGCAGCAGCCAGATTGGGAAGGCCCATATAAAATAATCAAACGAATTAATGATGTCATCTACCGCATACAAAAGGGACCCCGTACCAAGATGAAAGTGATACATCTGCAAAGGTTGGCACCGTACCAAGGTAACAGCACCAATGCGATCTCTGATATTGTTCGGGACGAACAAAACTAAATGGAGGGCAATGTAATAAACTTCGTCCAGAATGGGTTAATTTTATTTACTCATTCATTAATTAAAAGTTAACTCCTTTTTCAATCTTTTACTTGTATTGCAAATTGTATTGCATAAATTAATGTAAATTAAATTTGTTATACAAATGTTTACATTACTGGATTGAAAGGAGTTACCTAATACATTTTGCATAAATTAAATTTGAGTTCGCTAATACAAATGCAAGTATGAATGAAAACAGGTGTGGCCTATTTCAGATGTACGGACTACGTAGTATTGATTTCTAGTGGATTATAGAAGTTTCGATTTATTTATTTTTCGATATAAATAAGCAAACAAAAATATCAGAGAGTCAGTTTTAATTTTGCAATTAAAAGTGTTTATAAATATTCGCAAGTATAAGGAATAATCGGTTGTACTTGAGCCTGGGTACTAATAGTAAAAGAATCTGAACTTAGTGGAATAGTAAATACAGATTTTACGATTCCGAATATTTTTGATTCAAATTGTGGAAAAGCGGTGAAGTTTATGGTACATAAATTGGAGACCCTGGAATTTATTGTAAGGAAAAACGGAAGCTGCTGTAATTTGTTGACAAATAAAGTTTGAGATTCTGTTAACCAAAGATCCGTCTTTTTACTGTCATATTTGTTCAATAATCTAAAAGAACCAACGAAGAGTCGTTACAATATATATATATATAAATATATAGATATATATATATATATATATATATATATATATATATATATATATATATACATATATTTATATGTATATATATATATATATATATATATATATATATATATATATATATACATATATATATATATACATATATATATATATACATATATATATATATATATATATATATATATATATATATATATATATATATATATATATATATATATATATATATATATATATATATATATATATATATATATATATATATATATATATATAATATTCTAACGTCATTTGGAGCCAATAAAATTTTCCAAACGAAAACTAAGACAATTGACTACAATAATTTGAGTTGAAAACATAATTATTTGCCCGTGGCCCAGTTCTCAAAAATGCCGATGAAATTGAAATTTTGACGTTTCTCGCTGAAAGTTTTATTTTGTTTTGCTTTGCTGTCTTTTACAAAAATTACAAACACAATCTGTCAAAATTTACTCAAGTACGATAGCAGAGTAAATTGAAGTTTTTTAGTCGATTAGCAGATTCAATTTCAATTTCAATTTAATCGAGAAATGAAATTCAATTTAATCGAGAAACACATCCAGCGTATAATTCTGGTGAATGACATTCATGAATATTCAACAAGAGGCAATCTTAATTGTTTTGTTGAAACTTATACAGAACTAGTAAGTAGTAGTATAGGAATGATAAACTTCTACCGCAGATTCATTCCTCACGCTGGTGGCAATCAAGCCATTCTAAATGATTTGTAAAGTAGTAACCGATTTTATTCCTTCAGTGCGGAATCCGAGTGAACCACGGATGAACCATAAAGAGGAATTTTCAGTGATACATTCTGTGGCGTAGTCACCGAAGAAGTTGCAACAAATTTTGTTACTGAAACGTTTTTACACCCAAAGCAATCCAGTATTTATATTTCAAATAATTATTTTAAGTTTTCGTTTCGTGTTTGAAAAATTGTAATCTTAAATTATTGCATTATGATTGAAATTGAAAGTCAAATCGACTCTAATGATGATGTTTCGAATTGTAATTGTTTATGTTCTCCTCAAAACTCTTGTATTGATCAAACTTTAGAATCAAAATCAAATTCTTTGGATACTTTAAGTGATTCTTGTAGCAGTGATTCATCGTTTGAAACATATTATAGTGACTCAAGTGACGAAGTCAATATAAATCAAACCATAGAAGGTTGTGGTGTTACATTAACAGTCGATAAATTTGGTTCCATTATAAATCCTCAAACAAAAGTTCAAGAAACAGTTCGTCGATTTTCATGGATTACAAAAAATAACCTAACAGTTTCAGTTATTACTTATGGAGCTCGTATTGTATCTCTAAAGGTCCCAGATAATAAAAATAATTCAGAAGAAATAGCTCTTGCATTCAATTCAATTGACGATTATAATCAATATCGTTGTTATTATTTTGGAGCTTTGATCGGCAGAACTGTTGGTCATGTGGAAAACGCTGAGTATTGTTATAAAAATAAAGATTTTGATTTATCCAAAAATATTGATAATATTCATCACGAAAATGGTGGCATTATTGGATTAGATCAAATTAATTGGAATTATCATTTAAAAGGAACCGAGCTATTTCTTACACATTTATCACCCCACAACTCAGATGGATATCCTGGAGATTTGTACATCGAGCTGAAATATAATGTTAAAGTTAATAACACGTTTACAATAGAAATGCAAGCAAAAGCATCAACGACTACTCCCGTTAACTTAACTCAGAGGTTGTATTTGAATTTAGCAGGTCATAACAAAGGACCAATTGAGCTTGAAAAACATGTTATCTTTGTTAATAGCGAATCGTATGTAAGAGATTACAAGAATGTGAATAATGACGTTGGTGGTACTATTTACGATATTCGAATTCCTACAGACATCAACAGCGTCATAGAGAATAACATTCAAGAAAATCAAAATGATAGCTTGAGTACATATTTTAAAATTAATTTGGATACCAGTGAACCAACCACTTTTGTTACTCGTTTAATTCATCCAGATAGTGGACGAGCTATGGAATTATATACCGATCAACCGATTGTACAATTTTCGACTTGTGCAAATTTACCTGAATTTACCGAAGCACCTGTCGAATCAGTTGAAGAAGAAATTGTTCTAGAAAAAACAATATCAATGTTGGAACAGGAAGAATCTAAATTTCAGCAGAAGCTAGCTGATAAACTAAACGGAGATGGATTACAAATAGATAAAATAAAACCGAAACCTAAAGCTCAAATATTTCCTAACTGTTATTTAAGACACGATATGAAACTTGCAAAAGGAGACAATGAAGTAAAACTAAATAAAAAAGGAGAATTAAATAGTTTACTTGAAAATGAAAATTGCTCGGTGACATCGGATACAATTCAATCTGAACCAACACCAATTCCGATACGCATAATTGGTCGGGATAACTCATACTACTACAAGAATTGTGGATTTTATTTTCAAACACAAAATATACCAAATCGTTCGATTAAATCGATTCGAAAATTCGCTCCTGAAATAATGCTAAAACCTGGACAAAAGTATCAACATAGAATCGGATACAAATTTGGATTATATATGAAAACTGAAATTCCAAAAGAAAATGATTCGAGTTTGAAAGAAAAATCCTCTGGGGATGGAATGGATAGTGGTGAAGATGGAAATGTAAATCCAATTGATCCGTGTGCAAGAAAAAATTTCTGGAAGAAACCCATGGGAAATAGTAATTCCAAAGATTTGATAAATGAGAATGAGTTAAACATTCAACCTTGTCCAGGAAAAATTATCCTAAAAACTTCCTAATAAATGTTGCTTAAAAACAAAAAAATGTTTGTTTTAACTTATTCAAAAAGATTTTTAAATTATTTGTTTCAGAAACAAAATATCGCAATCGGTGCAGTTCAATAGTAGTTCTACAACGGGAAATCCTGTAGGATTATCATATCAGCCGGTTTCTTATGGCGATCATGGTTATTTACAAATGGCGTTAGGTGCATACTTATCACCGACATCTGGTGGATATAAGAGTGTTGATCCTTACTTTTTGTCACAAGGTAAGTTTATATACATTTGATATGATCTGTAAATATATTTGTTTGTGTTAAAAGGCTTCATTAAACTTTCGAATTACAGAAAATATTTCTCAATCGCAAATCGCAATCATCTACCTTAGTCCCAACTAAACAAAGCATTTTATCTTTATATAACCTTATATCAATGGAACTAGTGATTGTCAGTAATTGAGCGGTACACCTTTTTGTTCGTAACTTCCGGTACTTTTCTTTTTTGCATGCTAAGTATTGAGCGTGAACTCTTTTATTTCACCTTGAGGTTAACACACTCATTCAATTATAAATTAATCGTTTGAAACATAATCAACTTAAAATATTACTTATGCAAAACAAACAAAAATTTTACAAGGACGCGCTAAACTCCAGACTGTCTGATTGGAACGTCGATAAACTCATATAGCAAGTCTAGAAACAGAGACGAAGAGTGATGGAATAGAAAATATGGCTCTGCTAGAACTAACGAATAATCGGCAATAATGTCACTCCCTATACTGTATAGTGGCTACTCATCTCTAAAAGAATTTATTCCTGGTAGTCTTGCACTCAATACCGGTATACTGAATACCAACGCTATTTTTCAAAACCGATAAACCATTGGAAATACTTATAAATGCCAGTATTAGATCTTTTACCAAAAAGATTTGATTAATTATTCTCTATTTCTGGGTTTGCTGAATTTCACAATCGAATATTAGTACTTAAAGGATGTTTATGCTACATAGAAAAAATAAACTCGTATTTTCATCTGATTTAAATTATATGAGTTGAAAATGTATGTATGTGTTTGCTTTTTTAAATGATTCGTCAATTTTTCCCCTATTTTTTGGCGCTGGTGCCAGATACAATTTAAATGAAAAAAAAAATCAGAAACCAAAAAATTTATATATTAGTCTTATGTAAAGAAAAAAAATTATTTTTCTATAGTTTTCATAATATTATGAAAAAATAAATTTAAATATCGGTAAACTGACATGAAAAAAGCCAAACAAAACATATTAAAAAAATATAAGTATTTTTTTAAATCACTAAAATTAATTATTCATAGTGCCCTTTTGTTTTTTGTGTTTGTTTTCAATACCTTCACTAAAAGATTTTTTTCGCTCATAATTTTAGATGCAAACAAATTAAAATTCATCAATTTAATATTACAAAAGTATTTTTTATAAAGAACTCGTCACTTTTAAGGAATATGATGGGTGTAAAGAAAACTGAACGAATAAAAGCACGAACGAAGGCAGCTAAAAAAGCTGCTTAAAAGAAAAGATAAAGACCGAAATTTTAATGAAAATATGTGACTATACATGTATTTTCACCTTAAAAATCAATCTTGACTTAAATAATCTTTTAGATATTGCCAAAAATTTTACATTTTAAATGGTTAGACGTTCAACTGCCGTTAATACATGACTACTGATACCCAGATATGAATCAATTTGTAAAAGTTATTAGATGGGGAACATGATTTTGGTTGAAGTTTTGCGTAGTAAATATGCAAATATGGTTCTGAGTTTGAGTTTTGTTTACCTTGAAGAACAAATTTTAAGGGAACATTTTACAAATGTCTGATACGATTCTTTGAAAACCTTGTATGATGAGAAAGAGCAAAGTTTGTTCTGGTTTTTATATTTTTGCAAATTATAAAGCAATCTTAGATGGAACCGAGTTATCAAAACATTTTTTTAAATATAACGAAATCCAGTCCGGGTGGGAGAACTAGTCCTTGATTTTTAGACATGAATGAAATCTAGTTGGTCCAACATTTTACATTTGAATAAAAATGTTAATGACGAGAGAATAACGGGGTTTAAATTTCCAAATAATCTGAAAGTTAGCCAAGCTGTGGGAAATTTTAGTGGGTGCATTCTTAGAGAGTTGTCACTTTCTTTCTTAGATGTCAAAAAGTTTTAAAATCTCATCGCTAAAGAAGCCTTAAACTATATAGGCATAAAATATCAATACCGGTATTGCGATATTGAAATTTAACAATATACTGGTATTAAAACCGGTATTGCATTTGAGTTGGTGGGAAAATGAATTGAAACTATAAGCTTCAATGATAGGATTAGCCAGTACATCTGAGCTATGTCATCAGCGAACATCACAACTTCACATTCGGGAGTCTTACAAATGTCATTGAGATAGATGTTAAATAGAAGAGGGCCTAAGTCTGACCCTTGTGGTACGCCTGATTTTAACGAAAAGATACGGGAGGTGGCTCCAGAGATAAAAGAGAAAAGTTTTCGTTGGTTGAGAAATGATTTTGAGCCAAATACAACGGGAATTTCGTAACAAATATCTTGTGTGTTAGACCGTCAATCGAGACCGTGGCGAAAGCATCTATTAGGTCCAGTAAGACCATTCCGTTAGATTTGCCCTGATTTCTGTTAGTTTTGACATGGTTAATAACCCTATGAATTTGGTGGATAGTTGAATGTTCGGCTCTAAATCCAAATTGTTCATTTGCATATATGCTATTATCTTCAATAAATTCCAACATTCAAGCTTTTATTACGTATTTAAGTATTTTGCTCATTGACGATAATAATCTTATAGGTCGATAAATATTGTCTAACGTAGGGTCTTTTCCTAGTTTTAGTATAGGTAAGACTTTCGCTACCTTCCAAGAAGAAGGAAATTAACCAATCTGCAGGCAGCTATTAATAATTATTCTATAATTATAATTATTGCTTTGTCCGGAAGACGTTTCAACAAAATATTCGGTATTTCATCAGGCCCAGGAGCTTTAAAAGGTCGAACAATTTTAATTATGCCACGGATTTCATTATTTGTAACTAAATATCTGTTATTGATAGTATGAACTGAATTATTAATTATGTTAATTTTGATTCTACTTCAAGACTATGTATGGAGTTGCAAGATACTGTGGCGTCAGAGAATACTTTTGTTAATAACTCGGCTTTTTCATGGTTAAAAAATAGTTTTGGCTGAGTAGTATCAGGATTTTGGAGAGGTGGAATAACTTGATATGAGTTTTTGAGATTTTTAGTTGTTTTCCAGTATTGTTTGGAATTTTTCATCAAACCTTCGAGTCTGTTCTGCCATTTGACATTTAAAAGCTTAAACATTTCTCTCTGGATTATCGAATTAAGGTTATTTACTATAGATTTATAATACGCATTTCTTGATCTAAGCCATTGTCGTTTTCTTGTATTGCGTAGGCGTATTAACGAAAGTACATAGTCGGACAGGACAAGCTTATCCACTTTCGACACAGATACGTGTGGTGTAAAGCGTTACGTGCTTTAATAATAGTAAATGTCAAATCAAAAATAAGTTCATCGATTTGTGAAGTAGTAGTACACCATTCATTTTGCTGTGTTTCAGTTATTGATTGGTTTATATTTCTACTATAAAATTGCCAATCTGTTTGGAAGTAATTGAATTTTTTATTTATGAAACGAGATACCTGAGATTCGAAGTTTATTTCAATAGTTACTGGGAAATGATCGGAATTAAGGACCTCGTCAGTTTTTTTTATTGATTCCATGAACTCTGGATGGTTAAGAAAAAGCCTAAGATACTTGGACTTCCTCTCGCACTATAATGGATAAATTTATCTATTATTGAATTATTTAACCCAGAGAGATAAATAAATAAGGTTCGACCTACGGAATTGCTTCTCAGACAGTTCCAACATTAGTGACGGCAGTTGAGATCTCCACCGAGTATATATGCTTCGGAACGGCCTATTATTTTGGTTATGTCATTTCGGAAGTTAATGTCATTAGAACGAGGGCAATAAGCAACAAATACTTTTAACGGAAAGTTGTTTAGATTATATCAATCGAAATGGCGAGGGTTTCGATAGAATGCAGATTAAAGTCATCGAGCAAAGAATGTTTTATGGAAGATTTGACTAATATGGCAACACCACCTCTACGTTGATATAATCTATCATTTCTGTAGATTTTGTAGTTTGGAATAAAAAATGGAACACTAGGCTTTAGAAATGTTTCTGTGAGAAGCATTATATCGATAGCATAATCATCTAAGAATTGTATTAGTTCATATTTTTTTGTTTTTACAGCTATTAGAGTTCCATGTTGATATTTTGAGAGTTTGAACAGCACTATGAACCTGAAACATATTTGAAAACAATTTCTGCAATAGCTTGTATTTGTTCTTCTTTAGACCTACACTGTTTTAATTTAGTGATATATACCGAAAAAATTGAAAAAAGTTCATTAAAATTAAATATTTAAATTATATTAGAGGGAATATTACCTTGGGTTGATGGCAGATTCTGTTGAAATAAATTGGAGTATGTTGAATACGGAGTTTTTGTATTAAATACATATACTATTAGTTTGATGATTTGGAAGATATGGAAAGTCTTCATTTCTAAATTCATTTTTCCGTACTACAGGAGACCGATGCAGATTCTTGTTTTTGTATGCTAAGAATCTCATTTTCATGTATTCTTCTCTATATTCACAGATAGGAAAGTTTGCTGGGTGGTCTTTAGAGCAATTAATACATTTGTGCTTAGACGATATGTTTTTGGCAGAAACATTCTTCTTCTCCATGATGAATAGAGCAAAAATCACATTTCGGTTTCATGTTGCAATTATTTTGTGTATGCCCATACATGTAACAGCGTTGACATTGAATAGGTCCTTTTCTGGTATTATAAACGAAGTCCGATTTGCATATCGTATGACCTATGCGCGTAAATTTTTTTAACTTATTTAATGATACTAGGAGGGCCCGGCGTGCTTCGCTACGCTTATAAATAAAGTTTTTGCGTAGACATTTTGTTGGCGTAGAAGCAATGATTTCAAAAAGTGGTAATGAGAAATGCTAACATATAATTTTTAATTTTTCTTTTTAAATATATGAATGAAAAATAATCAGAACTCTAGCTGATCAGTTCGGATATATGAAAAATTAGCGATCAAATAAGTTTTCAAGTAAGCTTATTTGATCTCTAGCTTATTTGATCGCTAATTTTTCATATATCCGAACTGATCAGCTAGAGTTCTGATTATTTTTCATTCATATATTTAAAAAGAAAATTAAAAATTATATGCTAGCATTTCTCATTACCACTTTTTGAAATCATTGCTTCTACGTCAAAAAAACGTCTACGCAAAAACTTTATTTATAAGCGTAGCGAAGCACGCCGGGTCCTCCTAGTAATAATTAAATCAAAGAAATATAATAATAATAAAAAATAAACTCACTCATACCATTATCATTCATTCACAACATTCATTTCACCATTAACTAACACCATAATAATTAAGTCAAAGAAAATCAAAGAAAAATAATAATAATAAAAAATAAACTCACTCATACCATTATCATTCATTCACAACATTCATTTAACCATTAACTAACACCATAGTAATTAAATCAAAGAAAATCAAAGAAAAATAATAATAATAAAAATTAAACTTACTTATACCATTATCATTCATTCACAACATTCATTTCACCATTAACACCATAATAATTAACTCAAAGAAAATCAAAGAAAAATAATAATAATAAAAATAAACTCACTCATACCATTATCATTCATTCACAACATTCATTTCACCATTAACACCATAATAATTAAATCATAGAAAATCAAAGAAAAATAATAATAATCACCATTAACACCATAATAATTAAATCAAAGAAAATCAAAGGAAAATAATAATAATAAAAAATAAACTCACTCATACCATTATCATTTATTCACAACATTCATTTCACCATTCACACCATAATAATTAAATCAAAGAAAATCAAAGAAAAATAATAATAATAAAAAATAAACTCACTCATACCATTATCATTCATTCACAACATTCATTTCACTAATAATAATAATAAAAACAAAGAAAAATAATACGTCTATACACTCCTAAATCAATGCAAAAACTAAATTGAAATTTGAAAATAATAATAAAAAAACAAAGAAAAGACTTGGGCAATTCCATTTGATATTGTATAGTGGGGGGTCGTTAAATTCAAAAATACATTTTAATTCGTATATAACTTTTTTATTTATGATCCGATTTGTGTGAAAAATCTTTAAGACCTAAGTTACACTAATGTCAATTAGCAGTGAAAATTTGAAATGAATCCATCTGCGAATAAAAAAGCCTTAGGCTCCAGAAAGTTTTTTAGCGTATTAATATATAAGATTGCTCCTTTTATAAAACTGACAAAATAAATTGCATCATTTACATGTCGTTGTGATTTTGTTGGTATTTTTTTGAAAAGAATTGGTTTTCGACGTCGACGTCGTTTAAATCTTGAAGGATTTCGTTTTCCTCTTTGTCACATAACCCATACAGTGCAAATCTAGAGGTTCTATTTTCCTCTAAGGGAAAAGAGTAATACTCACTATCTGATTTCAATAAAATTTCTTTAACGAAATTAAAATCCTTTGTATTGTAGAGAAACAGTTTTACGCCAATACTTACTGTCTTCAAATGATAATTTGTAATTGTATTGTTTTTCATCAGATTATGTAAATCGTTTTGATTGTATTGTGTAAA
The DNA here is from genome assembly GCA_963693315.1 of Diogma glabrata. Taxonomy (NCBI): domain Eukaryota; kingdom Metazoa; phylum Arthropoda; class Insecta; order Diptera; family Cylindrotomidae; genus Diogma; species Diogma glabrata. The sequence continues at coordinate 88,154,820 of OY856186.1, read as the reverse complement.
ATTATTGGTGTATTTTAACCTTTTTATATATTGATTTTATTTCACTTTCATCGTTATTCGTTATGTTGGAATTAATTACATCGTTGTCATTATTCGATATTTGTTTATATTTTGTTGTATTGTTTGATATATGATTAAATTTTGATAAATAATGTGAATGTAAAATTTCGAACCTGTTTGCTGTTGGTATTGGCGAATAATCTAACCTTCGTTTTTTATTCATTATATTGAAGGCAATGTTATTTGGTTTCATCACAGATGTTTTGATATTATTTACCATATCATTAAATTTATTTGAAGGGCTAGGCCATTCAGCCATACAAATGTCCTTTTCACTATCTAAAATATTGCTTTGTATTAGTTTATTTGTAGTTAACAACTTTGAAAACAACTAATAAAAAATTTACACAAAATCAAATTTATGATTAATTTAATTTATTTTAATTGAACAATTATGCGTGTGTTCTCAACGAGATCACAAATCGCTCCAGTTTAGCGACTTTTTTGAATTTGAAGTGGAGTTCATTCATATTAACTCCTGAAGACTGGATTTGAGGTATTTCTTTAGGAGTTTCCAAAATAGTGGAGTTCAGAGCAAAGCGTTCAGCGAACAAGTTAGCTTTTCTTGCGGGATCATTGACGATTGAATCACCATCAATAATATAGGGGGAATAGAAGATTTTGTACCAGAATTTGAAGAATTAATGGAACTGTAGAAACTCTTGTCAGAAATAGAGATAGACGTAAGCTTTGAAGCTTTCGTTCTGTCAATTTCAGACTCTTCGGTTGAGATAATCTGGTTAGATATTGGGATCGATTAGTGGGAGTTTTGTTATGAATCCATATATTAAATGATCTGCGTTTGTTTCTAAGTGCCAGTTTAGCTGCTTTCGAGTAAAAGTACATATTTTTGTTTGGGTTTTACAATAGAAAAAGGGGCGAATTCATTAATAGCAAATTGGATGGTTTCTGTAAAGTTTTGAGCAGAAACAATGACATTGTCAGTGTAAAAACAATGACGGTCGAAAGGGAAACCATGGAAAAATTTTGAAGACCACCCTTGTCCAATTTTGAGTAGTGAAATATTTTACGAGGTTTGGGAACTATAGTCTTAAGAAAATCAGTTTTGATAACTGATGAAATTAAATAATGATCAGAATTTTCAATACTACCTTTCGTGACAGCAACACTCGTAATATCTGGCATTGTGTTAAGATGGAGATCTAAAAGAAAACTATTATTACCGCCATTACGTGGATTGAAAGTTGGGCTTTTAACAATTTGGAATAGGCCCTGAGACGCGGCAAAAATGTCTGCCAGTTTTCCACTATTGTCAACATCGTCGGTCGATTTGGAGAATTCCAACCATGATTTGTTGTGGACATTGAAGTCATTGGTAACGATAACCTTACAATTAGGGGACTTTGCTCTAGTCTTGTCCACAATTTTTGTCGGTTAAAAATGTTGGGGTTACGTTTGCTGGGGGACCGGTATAAAGCTATTGTAAAAAAGTAATTTCTGGAAGACAAATCTTAAAAACCATTGTATTGAAGCCATCACCATGTAGTTCAAAATTCGGAAGGTGTGTATACGCAACACTCTCATGAATGAATGCGCATACGCTTTTGATGGAGTTTGGAAGCTGATTCGAGCCTATATTTGGAATTAAGAGATTCTTTAGAGAGAAAATTTCAGAAACTTGTGTTTCTGTAAGGATGGTTAGTGTTCAATCCGCAGATGTTTTGAACATGTATTTTAAAATTTGTTTTTGATTCATATATGTGTTGTTCCTGCTAATACCGTGGACATGCCGCTTTATGGGCGGGTGGATTGCGCATATATGCTTTACCACCTGCAGACTTATATCGTTTCTGTTGTACTTCCATATATGTATCAAAAGGTAATTTTTTTAATGTTTTATTAAAGAATGGATAACTAAGCAAAAAATCTTATCATACAATGAAATATGACATATGCCAATATTTCATGATGAGATGAAGAAATAATAAGAAAATAATAAGTGAAAAACAAATTGTGAGAAATTTGTAGAAAACAAAACAAAACTAATTGCCAATAATCCAGCTGATGCAGCGCACCCCAGACGCACCGCTCACCACGAGGCACAAAGCCCACACATAATTATTTGTTGGTCTGATTCTTCGGAAGAGCTAATGAGCTGTTCTACTACCGAACGCTAAGACTGGGAGTACTGCCGTTGAATAATTAAAGTTCGTCCGCCAGCACCCTAGGATATCATCTTGGCTAATGATATCTCCTGCCACTGCCAGTGGTATGTGATATCTCACGCTAACTCATATGTCAATGGCTATATTATAAATATTTGATATGATGACATACCAAAATGGCAGGTCAATGACTTTGATAACATTTTTCATTCTCATTATATTTAAAAAAGAAATTTTTTAGTTTTTGGCAAACACCTAAAAAACTCATGTAACTTTGAACAATATCGTTTTATTGTAACGTTTCTAAAACGTTTTAAAACAACTGCTCTGTAGCTAAAGTTGCAAAAAAACTGGGTATTTAAAGTTGCAGTAACGTTTTGTAACGGTTAAGGCAACGTAACCAATTAGCAACGTTGTTGTAACCAATTAGCAACGTATGGGTCGTAGCAACGACTTAGTTGCAAAACCGTTTTAAAACAAAAACTTTAAAATATTACTTGGGAATTCGATTCCGACCGATCACCACCAACCACTAATTTTTAACGTGTATCCGCATCTGGTAAATCGTATTTTTTTCTTTGTTTCACTCTCTGAGAAACTCAAATATCTTCCAATAGACGGGCGTAACTTTCTCATTTGATTCGAAATTGTGCAATTATTGCTAGTTCTTTGTAAATCCACAAGAAAAAACGCTACCACAAAAAAGTAATAATTTCTCTCTTCCTCCTAGAGGGAATTTTTTGAAATTTTATCAATGAAAAATACATTTGCCAATAATGAAAAAAGTTTGCCAACAAATTTTTATAATATGCTTTGAGAATAATTAAATAACTTAAAATTAACTTCATGTCGTTAGAAAATATTGATTTTCCTTTATAACATAAATTTCAATATTTAAATTACTCTCGTAATTATTGTCATTCTTTTAATATTTTTTGGAATTTTAAACTTAGAATTGTTTTTAATTTATGATTTAATAAAAAAGATTGTGGTTGTAAATATAGACATGGACAAACAAATCAAAGTGGAGAAAAGAGAAAATGAATATGAAAGATGTACAGTCATGAATTTTTTATCTCTCTTCGTACATTTTTGAAGTTACGTTTTGTCTATATTTTTATGTACCCTAAGATGACACACTAAAACCAGATAGGTACGTTATGATATCACGGCTCTTCTCCTGTCTTACTAGCATTATTTGGAGCTTCCATCGAAGCTACGACAGTTCCGTATTTAAGAATTTATCTAGTAAAAGAGATTGTATAATTGGTGCGTTCTAAAATATGTTCGCAGAAAATGGAACAGTCCAGGACCAGCACAAAGTAGCTGGAACTTGATTTCCTTTTCATAGTCGTTGTCACAAGTTGTGCAGAATTCATTAATAGAGCATTTTTAATTACCACCTATCTAGTATTCAACACTATTTTTTCGCCTTTCTTCTATTTTGTGGTAATTTTTAAATCAAGTGTACACCTTTTATTACATTGCTTTTTTCATTTGATATGAAACACTGTCCCTTATATAATAATTCATAACACGTATTATCGGAACGTGTTTCTAAGCATTTACGCCTTCCATGTTTTCATGTGTGGCAAAAAGGGCCTTGTTGCTACTATTTCAATGACTTTGATAATTCGAAAAAAATCGAGTTGAAGATAGAATAGGTTTCACTTATCTTTTGGTTTGTCTTCGTTGGCAGCACTATTGTCTATTTAATCGGTAGCTGAAAGCTGCAGTTATTATTAAACAGACTCAACGATTCACTAAATAATGAGAAAAATTTTATATTAAAACTGTTATTATATCAATGTTGAATAAAAATTTAAAACGATATTTCAACAAAGGAAAAACTTTCAAAAAAGGTCAAAGAAATTTTAATTAAATATTTAATAATTAACTAAATTACGAAACTATTTTACTATAACAAAACAAATGAAAACACTTGTCAGTACTAAATATCCTTTTCTAATAAAAAACTTTTAAACTAATTAAATTTTATCTCTCAATTGAAAAGCAATAATAACAATAACAAAAAATTAAATAAATATAAATAAGGAAAAAACACGTTTTTCTTATTTAATTAAAACAAAAACTTTTACTTTTTAATTTTTCCGTTTTCCAATTTTTTTTTTCTATTTTCAATAACAAAAAAACACACATACATAAACAAACAAAACAACAGGAATTTTTGCTGGTTCATCCTTATTCCCAGGAGGAGGATGCCATGTACCAGAATTAGCATTAGGCTTAGGAATGGGTATGAATGCATTACGTCATTGTCGCCGAAGAAAAGCTCGCACAGTGTTTAGTGATCCACAATTAAATGGATTAGAAAAACGTTTTGAAGCACAACGTTATCTTTCAACACCGGAGCGTGTTGAACTAGCCTCAGCATTAGGTTTAAGTGAAACACAAGTTAAAACATGGTTTCAAAATCGACGAATGAAACATAAAAAACAATTAAGACGACGGGATGTTAATTCGACGAATAATTCATCGTCAGGTAAGAAAAGTTTTTTATTTTGTTTTATTGTCGATCTATGCATAAAAAAAACACGGCAACTACTAATAAAATTTTCTTTGTTCTGGTCACTAAGACGAAACATCAAACAGAAAAAAATTTTCTTTTGAATACGTAAAATGTTTTTAAACTTTTTGATGGAATATCGATTTTAATATAATTATATTACATTAAAAGGAAAGAATTTCAAGATTTCTTAGTTATGCAATTAAATTGTTTTCTTCATAAGAAAATTTTAAGAAAATAGAGTAATTTTCGAAAGTGGACGGAACAATTTTCTTTTAACTATTTTTTAAGTATAATGTAATGTAATTATGTTTGAAGTTTGTGGAGAAATGCGAATTAGAAAAGAAACCTATAAGAAAAACACTTTTAACTCTTTCACTTTAATGGGAGAGTTAAAGGCAAAATTGGGAGGACAAAAGTGACAGTAATCGCAAATGTTTGTCACAAAACGAAAATATTCACTACGTATGATGGCTTACACCATTTGTTCTATGAAAGTAAAACTACAGCTACTACAACTACTTGCAGTAATAAGCATATATTAATGCTTTACCTATTTTTGTGCCTTTCAAAACTTTGTATGATTGCTTAAAGTTAATTGATTGAATTCTATAAAAATCATAGTTTCGTTGCAATAATGCACAATGTTTGTTTAAACTATTTGTTAAAGTGAAAGAGTCGGAGTAAAAATTCAATTATTCTACGGAAAAAACTAGTAACTAAAACAAATAGTTTTAACTAGAAACTCATAAAAACAGATTTGAATGAAAAATTTAATTTTATTATCTTTACTTTCAGAACCTGTAGATTTCTCTCGTAATGAATCAACCAGTCAAAACAGTACAACATCATCAACTCATCACACTAGCTCAAATTTAAGTGAAACAATCAATCTCAACAACAATATAAACGACAAATCATTTTCTTTATATAATTCAACAAACAATCAAACAATACACAACAATCAGCATCTGTCACAAAACTCTAGTTACCATCCAAATTCGTTATCATCAAATGTATCGTCACCATTCAAAGCTGTTACAGCGTCAAGTTTGAAAAATCAATTAGGATTAGTATCAACAAGACCGTTAGTGAAAACAAGTGAAATCCATTTAAGTGATGATAATAGTGATGATATGGATGCCGATGAAGATGACGATGATGATGACTGTAGTGATGTTGATATTATTGGTGATTCAAAAAGTTTTCTTTAATAGAATTTCTATTTTCTTTTGTGTAAATAATAGGACATGAGCCGTGTTCGATTTGACTGAAGCAACTGAATCAACTGAAAAATTGAATGCAATTGTTGTTGTTTTTTCAGTTGTTTCAGTCAAATCGAACGCACCTTTGATTATAGAAGTTCAACGAAGTTTTTAAATTAATCAGTAGAGTCGCAAATAAAAACATAATAATTCTGTTATTGTACAATAATATTATTTGAATAAAAATTGTAAATATAAACATTTTGGAAATAATCTAAACTTGGATTTTATTAAAGCATTTCTTTTGAACCATTGCCAAATATTTCACTACAGACAAAATTTGTTTTTCTTTTGAAATAGGTTCAATCACAAGAACAAGTCAACTTTTAAAATCAGCCTGTTTGAATGCAGCATTTTGCCTCTTGATTCAATAGCACCTTCAACTAACCTTAGTTTCTTCGAACTCAACTTCATCTAAATAAAATATGAATAACCGTTTTCATCGCCTTAATTGCACCCACATAGATGGTGGGCGGCTTAAGATGGTGTTGTTCCCTCGTCGTGGACTCTCAGTTCCTCTTCATATTTCCTGTTCTGATGGTTGGGGCATTCCCTTTCCACTACAGAGCCCTTCTTCTTGAGTCCTCTGAGACTCCTATGCAAGAAACCTTCAAGTAGCACCTGGTATTAGTAACACTAAGTCCCTGTCTCAGCAGGTCGTCCAGCACTCCTGGCTGGCATAAAGGTGGGTGGTAAGAGTAGACCACGATAGCTTATTTTCGTAGTCCGTCCTGTCTTGTGGGATAGTGTTTAACAACGGAGCCTATACAGAGATTTTTGCTGCTGGTACGTTTTCAACATCAGTTTGTGCCTTCGCCTTGTTTGTTTTTTCTTGTAATTATTTCTGTTAATTTCTTTCCCAACAAGTATCATAGGAAAATGCGGTCGGCCAAGGCAAACTCCTATTGACTTTAAAAGACAAATTACACTTGGAGATTGCATGGTATTCAAATGGCTCCGTGTAAATATTGGAATGGTATCCCTGCAGGTGCGGGTCGCATGACAATTTCGGCAAAGGACCATTACAACAGTTACGAAAAAGTGCAACTACGTTTTTGAAGTAAAACTTCTTTAGGCGCGTTATGAGAATTTTGAACGGAAGTAACATTTTGAAACAGAAATCATTCATCTCTATCATATTACAGTCTGATTTTGAATCTTAAACAAACACATGCACAAAATTCCAAAAAAAACAAAAGTCGAAAAAAGAAATTTAAACAATAATGAAATAAAAAATAAAGAAGAAATTCAAACAACAATGAAGTAAAAAGGCAAACGAATATTATGTTCGGCAAGTATACGATACAATTCGATTATGTATATTGTGTGTGTCAATTGTCATTCATTTGTTAATGTTATTATATTTTTTATTCAGTCTCGTATTAAATGATATATGAGTTGCATGTATCGATTTTAGATACTTAATTATTGAGTTTCGTAATTTTTAAATTTATATTTTGAATTGTTTTAGTTTTTTAACCGACTTCAAAAAAGATGAGGTTCTATGTTTCATTGTGGGTTTTTTTATGTGTTTTTTTTTATTGTTAACCGATTTCTCAAAAATGGCTCGTTCGATTTGGATAATTTCGAGAGGGTCCCATAATTTTCTATGATGTGAAAAATTCCGTTTTTCACAAAATTGGAAAAACCCGTATTTTTATGTAATTTAGCCGATTTCGTCAAAACATATCTTAATCTGTTTGGATAGTTTGAGTTGTATTATATTGCTATAGATTTCGAGGTGGTCGTATATAATTTTTTATTACTAAAAATATGCCGTTTTTTCAAAAGTTTATTTTTAAATAAAAATATTTGTGTTGATTCAATTTGTTTTGTTAAATAAAAAAATGAATGCGTGTAATATTTGCACGCGGTTGATTTAAATTTCTTTGGCTACTGTGGCAGGTATTACTAAAAAGATTAAATATAATATAAATATGTCATATTGCAATTTAGAGTTGCATTTCTAGATAATATAATTTACAGCATGTGTAATAAAAAGCAATATTTAGATAATCTATTACAAAAGTCAATTCAATTATTATCATAATTGAAATATGAAATTAGAGGTTTATGATAACTATGACAACTAAAGTGAGAAACATAAGCTTTATTTTGAAAATTTTCTAAATTTATTGATAAACTGCATCAATTGTTTATCAAATCTTGTTGTTGAATTAAGTGGACATGTATTCATCGTGAAATTTAATTTGTAATACGTTGTAAGACTTTGTGAAACATGTAAATATGGCTTTTTATTACGCATTGTTATAAATTATATTATCAAGAATATTAGAAAGAAACTCTAAATTTCAATGTGACATATTTATTTTATTTTATATTTAATATTTTTAGTAATACCTGCACAGTAGCCAAAGAAGTTTTACTTCAACAGCGTGTAAAGATTACGCACTTCATTTTTTATATGGAAGCAGCTATTACTAGTCTCACTGCTTCAAACTCGTATCCTCGTGACTGATATTGGAAAATAACCGAGACCACCAAAAACATTACACTACACAGTATGTAAAAACATTTAAAGAAATGATGTTCTACAACACTTGACCATGAACTCAAAACTCGTAGTATCTTGCTTTTAAGCATTCAGTCAATCTACCAATACAAGCGGTGATCATTGATCATTTTGGTGATTTGAAATTTTAAACATGCTAGAAAAACGCTTGCATAAACTTGGAATAAATTTGGTAATAGGCGATTATCCTGTAATTGCTCGTTATGTTTCGGCCAGATGAAAGTATTAAACTTCTTGTTAATGTTGAAGAAAATTGGTATTCAAACCATGTTCGTGATAACCAATATTTGTTACAGATTGTCAAATGTCGTAACATAAATTGTTGTGCTTCACCGCTGAGTGCTTTGTTTAAAGTGCTGCGGGATCATTTTCTCCCGCCGCACCAACAAAATGAAGTAATCGTCTGACTATCAGTGAAAATTGATTTTTTTAATTTAATTCTGCGTCTAGATTAAAATAGAATATAAGAATATAATAGTAGATTCTTGTATGAGCTTAGAATGAAGGCAATTCTTCACGAGGATGAAGTTTCCCGAAACGAGCTTAGCGAGTGGAGGGAATCATCCAAGTGAAGAATTGCCATCATCCTAAGCGAATACAAGATGCTATTTTATCCACGACTATAAAATATTTCGTTTAATTTCCAGTTTCATGCAAAAATTTGTATCGCCATATTGAAATAAAAACATAAAAGATAGCGAAAAACAAAACAAGTTTGTTGTGTAATTTGTTAGGGGAATATTTAATAAACTATAGAGGTGTTAAAGAATTTTAATCAAATTCACTAGTTGTGGAATGAATACAATTACAATGGAAGACATACGCATGGAAAGCATATATTCTTTAGTAGTCGTGGATAAACGATTTTATCCACGACTACTAAAGAATATATACTTTCCATGCGTATATCTTTCATTGTAATTGTATTCATTCCAATTTATATAAAAAATTCTCTTTTATTTATTTCATTTCACTTTGTTTATAAAAAATTCCTCTAACAAATTAAAAACTTGAGTTGTTGGTATAGTGATATAAACAAGTTTAAACAAGAACAATACTTATATAAATCTAAAATAAACACGTTTAACAATAAACGTTTTGTTTTTCTTGTTTTCTACACTCAAAAAAAAATTAATGAAAATGGTTTATAACGCTGTTTATTAAATTTTATAACGAAATTATTTATGAAATCTATAAATTTTTACACAAATAATACGAAATATTTATAACTTCTGTTTATCGTTTGATAACCCGTTAATGTATACTATAAACCAGCGTTTATTAAAATATAATCGTATATTTTTTGTAAGTTTATGTATTTGATTAAATTATTTCTGAAAGTATAAACAGGATTATAAAATTTTCAAACAAAATTTATAAATCAATTCGTGAATATTATAAATATATAGTTATCAATTGATAACTTTGTTTATCACTTCGTAAACTCCTATTTATAAGATTAATAAATGGCGTTTCTTAGCTCCAACTCATTAAAAAATTCGTAGAGTTAATTAAATTTTTAATACATATCATAACATTTTTTTTCAGTGTATGATAAATTAATTTCAATATGACGATATAAAGTTTTAAATGAAAACTTTATATTATTTCAAATATTTTTAAAGTCGTGGATAAAATAGCATCTTGTTTTCGCTTAGGATGAAGGGAATTTTGCACTCGGATGATTCCCTCCACTCGCTACGCTCGTTCAGGGAAACTTCATCCTCGTGAAGAATTGTCTTCATTCTAAGCTCATACAAGAATCTACTATTCTCATAAAAAAATAGATAAAGAATATAGACTTAAAATAGATAAAGAATATAAACAATTTTCTCAATTTCCATAGATCACATTTGTTCCTCTATCACCTCAGCACGGTAGTCACCACAAGGTCTCACAGTTCTTCTATTTAACGCAATGGAAACAGGAAGCCCAAGGACTGTTAGATGGTCAGCATATGTCTTGGGATAACATTACGTCAAATTCTGCCTTTACAATAACCGATTTGTCTGGAGCAAGTCGACGATACTTATATGAAACGGGAGGACCATGTGTTTCACTATAAACATAAGTCACGTTATGTTTCACAGGTTTAAGGAGATCATTTTCGGACGTTATGTCCTTAGAATTTTTGAGGATAGTGAGAATTTCGATACTAACAGAATCGTTATTTAGAGTTAGAAAAGGAGCTGGAGAAGTGGAGAGTTTAGCCAAAGTGAATAAAGAGATTAGTGGATCGACATGAAATCGGTTTTAAATGTCCACTTAAAGGCCGTATTTCCCAAGCATGGTTTGCCAGACACTGACATACGGCCAGGCACTGGCTCATTAATGGTTAACAGTACTTCGCTATTGTTATTGGGCCAGTACTAGAACCATGAATCTTCCAATCTATAGTTTATAGAAAATAGCCAGTACACTCTACATGAGAGTTGATGAGTTATAAATCAATGAATCACTGATTTAAGCAATTTATTTTTTTAAATAAAATAATTAAAATAATAGCCATGGTTTTTTGATTTACTTCATTATAGGTTGAGAAATTCGACTACGTTAACAGGTAAAGCAACAAATGAACTCCAATAAACCAATAATTTTTTCAAAGTTTTAATTATTATTTTTATATTAACTTTCTACCAACTATGATTGTTTTAATAACTACAAATATTATTTTATAACAGTTTTCTAATTTTAATTATTTTGATTATCAACTAATTAACCCCAGTTGGTTTTGCCAATAATTTAATTTATTACATTATAAACGATTTTATTAATGTTATAAACGATTATTAATAACATCAATTATTGAATTATAAACTGGTTTATTGATATAAACAAAAAAAAACTAAATATGTAAAATTATCCTGGTTTTTATATTGATTAAACTTTTATTGGTTTATAATTTTTGATATTACTTAATAAACATAAGTTTGTGGTGTTAATAAACGTGATAACCGGACGAGAATCAATAAAATTATTATTAATACAACGACCTTTTTTATTGAATACACGTCAATATTTTTTTCAGTGTATGGGCCATTGCTGTAGTTTTTTTTTCCCATGAATGGCAACCATTTATTGTCCGAAGTTATCATCCAGTAAAATTATGTTAATGGGCCAGTCATGGTTGCCAGTACTCGCCCATTGCTGCATTACTGGTTGCCAGTAATGGACCATCACTGGACCAGTTGTACAACCTTGTGTGGGTTGTTTCGGAAATCAGCTCCGAGGATAGGAAAGGTACTATCGGCTATAACAAAGGTCAAACGCTCGTTTGAGAGGGATGTTTAAGTTAAGAGTTCGAGTACCGTAAGTGCTAACTTTAGCCGTGTTAGCTGCGTATAGATCAAAGTCTGATTCCCAGGAGAGTTGTTCCACCACAGTTTCAGGGATAACTGAAGTTTCGGCACCTGTATCAACGAGAAAGTTTTTTCTAGAAGAAATGTCGAGGACCAGAAGACGGAGTTGGAAATGACTCTCATCACACGCCGCCACATGTGAAGAGTCTTTGTGTTTTTTGAAAATTATAAAGCAGAGAGTCAGCGTAATGGAAAAATTTAATAGCTACATGGCTAATTTGTAACATAGTTGTCGAAGAAAATGTAGCTGGAGATGGTGGAGGAGATGGAGAGGGAGTTGGAGGTAGTAGATAATTTAAGGGAGAACCTCCAAAGTTCATTCGAGTCATAGCGGTGTCGATCCGCTTGGCGACTAATGTCTCAAACCGGTTTTTGGTATATACGTGAAAGTTTTGAGATCGGAAGATGCAGCAATTTCCTCAGGTTCTGGTGGCGTTGCGGACACTGCTTGAAACGATGGCGGATAGGTCTAGTTGTGACGGCCACTAGGGAGAGAAGTGTTGCGGCACATAACGCTTTTTTTCGTGTCATTCTGCGACGATTAAGCTGCATATCGTGACAAATGGCGCTGTAACAACTACTAAAATTTCTTTAACTGCATGCATTTTATAGAAAAACAGAAATATATGAATTCAAATAAGAACAAAAAACTTAACTGCATTTTTTTTATTTTTGAGAATCCTTCTATCGGGGCCACCAGTTTTGGTAGCTGCTGATTTCAGGAGAGTAGAGTTATTCAAGTGATGAAGGGTGATGAAGAAGATAAATTCGTGGGGATGCACAGGCGATTAGATGATGAATACAGCTGATATTTTGTTTGTTATATGCAATAAATGTGTTGACAAATTTAAGATATATCCATACTCAAAATAATTTTAGTTAGGTATGAGAATTTTAGTTAGGTATGAGAGTTTGAGTCTGAAAATTTATTCAATAGTGTTTATGGATTTCTTGTTTTTAGTCACCAACACAATTAAAAGATAAATATTCGTAGTAGCAGACAACTATATTTTGATGTTAAACAAATGTCAAACATCACAATTATATATATGTAATTCCCTTTATTAAATCAAAAGCTGCATCAAAATAGTTTTATATCCAATGATGCATATGAACAGTTGCCACAATTTATAAATTACATTGAAATTTATTCATAGCTATATTGTTTATTTTCTTTTACACGAATTTAGAATTTCATTAAATTTGTTATCGCTACTTAAAGTTATATATAGATTTTATTTAATTGAAATTCACTTAACATTTAAAAATAACTGACAGATCTGCTACTAAAGTCTAAAACTAAATTTTTTAAAATAATCAAAATAACTACCAAAAAATTTGTACCCAGAGTACAATTTAAATATGACGCCTTATAGAATACAAAAAGTTCTTTAAAAGCTTACAAACCAAGTAGTACCTTTATCTTGAAATAACAAGAACTAATTTTGTCTATAGTTGTCTTTGAAGCTGCATAGGACATCCATTTGCTGTTTGTGTGGATTTAATATGTTATATTATTATTACTTACGTATTAAATCCGTTGAATATGTTATATAACTGATTTTAATCAAACTAACAAAAATTGCTCTAAAATTATATAGATTTAAGATAATTTGTTTCATAATTGTGGGCCTTTTTAGTTTTATAATTAAATTAATCTTATTCTTCCGATTCTAATTGTTCACAAATCTGTCTGGCCAAGCAATCTATTTCTAGCAGGTATCTTGTCACTTGGTTTGTTTTAAGTAGTGCCGTGTGCTTTTAATATAGTTTTAAATAGCCTCTTAATATTTTGCAACAAATTTTAAGCCGACTGAGCCTCAACGTAACAAACAAATCCTATTTTACAAATCAATATAGTACTGGGACAGGGCATAAGAAATTTCTTGTGGCTATATCTTCAATTCAATCCTAAAATTATAATGCATGCAAAGAAATTTTTCATTGTCCTCCTCTTTTGAAACAAAACTTTTCAATAAAACCCAAACTAATCGTATCGAAATTACTTACATGATATTAAGTGAAAAAACTTTATAGATATTTTTGTTTAATCTCCCAATGCACTACTATACACATATGGTTTCTATAGAAATTTTAAATTCTTTATATGTATTATGACTTCTCATCGACGATTTTATTTTATAAAGCTCCAAAGCGAAAAAAAACATAATGCAAATGGGAGGAGCTTAAATCCCATTTTCGACTATATTCTCCCATTTTGGTTTCTACGTTCATTTATTATATACAAAAAGCTAACTGTAAATAAGAAAAGAGAAAATTTCCTAGTTGAATTTTTCCACATTTTCCCTTACTTTTCAACAAACTTAACTAAAATAAAAATGTAGGTTTCGAAGTATGAGAAAATCCATTACGAAAATGATTAGAACAATTTGAAAATCTATTTTAGATTTTATTTTTTGTATATATAAAAAGCAAATTAAAATCAAATTTACTGTTTTGGGAAAAGTGAGGGTGGCTGGTGAGGGTGGTTGATGTAGATGGATCTGGAAAATGTGGAAATAGGAGCAATTAATTTTTCCATCATGGTTTTTGATTGAGCTAATTTGTTTCGTTTTAATAACTATAATTTTCATGATTTTTTTTTTTTTGTTGTTGAAAATTTTCATTTAATGAGATTTTAATTAATTATTTTGATATTAAAATAAAAGGAAAAGTTATTGATTGAATATTTATTACAATTGTTTAGATTCTTTGGGATATATAAGTCTTTTATTTTTAGCAATAGAGGTTCAGGGATTACAACTCTATATGTGTATTGTATATATGCAAGAGTGAGTCCTTAACCGTATCGTACAGCAATTGAAAAGAACGAAATTGATGGATATTTTTATTTCTATTAAACATACGTTTACGAAAGCACGTTGAATAGTACCCATGAACCTTTAGGCGACAAAAACGCATTTGATCTTCAGGAAATTTTGGTATATATCGGTATTTTTTTTTTTAATAAAAAGTGTTGTGTAGTAGGAATTACAAAATGTGTCACAACAACACATTGATACCTTTTAAGACCTAGGTCCCACAACAACATGCGTCTTGAGGTGTTGGTGGACACTTTTTTTAAATCTGTGTGGATTGAAGTCACTCGAGACTCTTGATTCAGGCAAAGCATTCCATTTGTACGATGTACGCACAAAGAAATCCCTTTGCATATTATTACTATGGTATTGAGTAATCTCGACAGTTTGACTGTTTGCACAAGCTGATTGACGAGTTAAACGGGGAACAACATATGTATGAGGCAGTATGGAAATTATTTCATCCGAACACTGCTGGTGACGATATTTATAAAAAACAACGAGATCAGCAACAGTGCGACGATGTTGTAGGGCATCAAGATTTAATGTTAAATTTCGATCACCAACAATTCGTATAGCTCGTTTTGGAACAGAGTCCAAAAGAGCCAGGATGGTAACAGATGCAGCGCCCCAAACTTGACAACAATACTCCATTCAAGGACGAATAAAGATGAAGTAATTGATGCGAAGTAAAATAGTTTTTACATCTATTGAGGAGGTTGTGTAGTTTCGGCCTGTTTTGAAATAAGTTCTCAAGCTTCAAGTCCAAAATTGTCTCTTCCTCGTAAGGTCTGGCATTACAATAGATGTAATTGGCAAAACCTCAATAAATTCTACAATGAAATCGACTGGCGGCTATTTTTGCAGGATAAAAATGTTAACCAAGCTACTGCATTGGTCACATTCATTATTTTACTGGGAATGAACATTTTATACCAACCAGTATTGTGAAAAGTAGAAATAAATCCACATCCTAGTTTTCTGACGAATGTTATATAGCTAAAATTAACAAAATGTTAGTGTTTGACAAATACCAGAGCGATAAATCCCCCAGTAGTAGATCTCTTTATATATAGTAGTAGATCTCTTTATACTATTGATTGATAAGCATGGCAACCCTGTAATCGAAACCATAGCGAAGGCAGATCTACTTGCTGCAAATTTTGCTGCAAACTCTGTCGTTGATGATGCCGGTATAAATCCATCGATCATTCCACCTGTCCAATCATCAATGAACAAAATTTACTTTTATCCAAGAATTGTGCGGTCAACACTGCTTAAACTGGATCTTAGCAAATCTGCTGGTCCGGACGGTATACCACTTATTGTTCTAAAACGTTGCGCTGATACCCTGGTGTACCCACTAATTAGTCTCTTTCATTTATCTCTAAGCTCTGGTCTTTATCCATCAATGTGGAAACTGACTAATGTTCAACCAGTCCCGAAAAAGGGCAATAAGTCGGACCCATCAAACTATCGTCCCATTGCAATAACCTCGATACCTGCTAAAGTCATGGAAAAAATTATCAATTACAAACTAATGGCATATCTTGAAAACAACAATCTTCTCCATGACCGCTAATATGGCTTTCGTAAAACACGGTCTACTGGTGACATCATGTCAGTCCTCACGGAGAAATGGGGTAAAACAATTCATGACTTTGGTGAGTCTCATATCATTTCTCTGGACATATCAAAAGCGTTTGACAGAGTTTGGCATTGGGCCCTTATAACAACAAATTAATTTCATTTGGAGTCTGTAAGACCTTGATATGTTGGTTGGAAGATTTTTTATCCCAGAGATCTATCAGAGTAGTGCTGGATGGTGCTATGTTCGTCTAAATTCCCAATTCAAGCCGGTGTTCCTCAGGGTTCGGTCCTATCACCAACCCTTTTTCTGATCTTTATTAACGATTTATTATCTATCACCAGTCACCACAAATCCAATATATAGCTTTGCCGACGACAGTACTATCTTCCACTCCTATTCTTTTAAAAAACAGCCATCAAGTTTATCTTCCAATTGCCAACGTGGAAAAATGGTTGAATCCTTGGATTTAGATCTTGAATTGATCCTGGACTGGCGTAAACGGAATCTTGTAATGTTTAATTCTATGAAGACGAAGTCGTGCGTTTTGTCCCACAAAACCTCACTATATAACGGCAATGTAACGTTTTCCAGGCAACCATTATTAAACTCACCTACACTTAAATTATTGGGTACTAATATCAATCACAAACTGAAATGCCATGATCATATTCTTGCCGTGGCAAAATTGTGATCCCAACGTCTTGGCTTCCTACGGCGCTGTAAAAGCTTTTTCTCTCCATCGGAAATTACTTCGATCTATAAAGCATATATACGACCGATCCTCGAGTTCGACTCCCATTTATGGGCTGCAGCACCAGAAACCTCTTTAGATTTTGTCGACAGAGTTCACAGGCGTGCTTTGAAATTAATTGATGATCCAATATTAACATCGAGTTTGGATTCGCTGCATCATAGAACAGTGATTGGAGCTCTTACACTGTTTTACAGGTATTACTATGGTAAATACTCTAAGGAAATTAATAACTTAATACCTCCATTAAGTAGATCTTCACGAGCCACAAGACAATCATTGCATTCCCATAAACATACCTTGGAGGTATCATATGTGAGAACGTCCAGCTATAATAACTCCTTCCTTTCACGATCCGTTTACTGGTGGAATCGATTACCAAAAACTGTTTTCCCCGTTTCATACAATCCCCAAGCTTTTAAATCTGCAATACACCAACACTATCGCTTCAGTCCTATTCCAAGTCCTTAATTACCAATCTTCAACTTTCCTTTCCTATCGTTAACACGTGCATAAAGCATTAGAGGTTTATAACCTAAGTGATTAACTCGAACTATAAAAAAAAAATTAAAAAAAAAAAATGGCCAAATTTTCTTGACGCGCTCTTTGCCATGGCCATTATATGATCGTTCCAGAGTAAGTCATTGGAAATTGTGACGCCCAATAAACGAATGCTTTCACATTCATCTCACACATATTAATTGAAATATCGTTGGGAAGCTCGGTCTTTGATCTGGAAACAATCAATAGTTGTGTTTTGGTGGAATTAAAATGGACCAACTTTTTGTCACCCCAATCGGCTACTTTTTTAGGTCCTCGTTTACATTTATGGCAGCGTCCCTCCGGGTGGGATTTATTCGTTCATGCAATTTACCCTTTTAAGATAGGGGAACGAATGACTTGTGCAGTGTACTATCATCTGCAAAACTATTTATTGGGCTACTGGTGATTTGCAAGAGTTCGTTGATATAAATTAAAAACAAAAGGGGAGATAAAACTGAGCCTTGGGGTACAACAGCGGTTATTAATTTAGACTCAGAAGAAAAGCCATCTATAGATACCAAGATGTATCGGTTATACAGAAAATTTTGAATCAACTTCACGACTGCGGGATGAAAACCGTACGCAACGAGCTTGTTGATCAAGTTGGCATGCCAGATTCAATCAAATACTTTTGAGATGTCTAATGCGATCACGTACGTTTCACCTGCTCTCTCAAGTATGCTATTCCAAAGATGTGCCACATGGTCTTTTGTGTTGAACTTTTGTTTCTAAAACCGTATTGACTGTCAGATATCAAATGGTTGTCTTCCAAAAATTTGGATATGCGTGAATTAATATAGTGCTCGTATATTTTAGACAGGACTGGGAGTAAGGCTATTGGTCTATAATTTAAAATATCACATTTTGTTCCTTTTTTTGAGACAGGATGGACATTGGCAGGATGGAAAAATACCAGATTTATAGGATTTGTAGAATATTTTGATGAGAGTTGGTGCAAGTTCTTTTGAAAATGTTTTTAGAATAACAGGAGGAATGTTGCCCAGACCAGAGGCTTTGTGATTGTTTAACCCCCTTAAAAGTTTTTTGGCAATTTTGGATTTGAAATGTAATTGTTTCATATTAACTCCTGAAGACTGGGTTTGGGGTATTTCTTTAGGAGTTTCTAAAACTGTCGAATTTGAAACAAAGCGTTCACCGAACAATGTAGCTTTTCTTCCAGGATCAATAACGATTGAGCCACCATCAATGATAGGAGGGATAGAATATTTAATACCACAATTTAAAGAATTAATGGAACTGTAAAAACTTTTGTCAGAAATTGACATACTCGAAATCTCTGCTTTCTCGTTTTCAATTATCTGGTTTGATATTTTATTGGCCTTTAAATATTGGGATCGATTCACAGAGTTCTTTTTATGAATCCAAATGTTAAATAATCTACGTTTGTTTCTAAGAGCCAATTTGGCTGCCTTCGAAAACAAATGTTTTTGTTGGGGTTTCATTAATGAAAAGGGAACGAATTTGTTAATACCGAATTGATTGGTTTCAGTAAAGTTTTGAGTAGAAACATTTACATCGTCAGTATAAAAAAATGACCATCAAAAGTTAAGCCTTGAAAAAAACTTCGGAGACCGTTGGTGTCCATTTTTGAAAAGTGAAATATTTTACGGGGTTTGGGAACTCTAGTTCGTAGCAAATTAGTTTTGATAATTGATGTGAATAGATAATGGTCAGAATTTCCAATACTACCCTTATCGACATCGACACTCGTAATATCTGACATAGATGTGAGATAGAGGTCTAGGAGGAAACTTTTATCACCGCCATTACAAGGAGTGAAAGTTGGGCTTTTTACAATCTGCGTCAGGTCGTACGATGCAGCAAATATTTCTGCCTGCCTTCCATTGTTGTCGTCGTCGGACATTTTGGATAATTCTAACCACTATTTGTAGTGGACGTTGAAGTCACCGGTAACGATAACATCTCAATGTTGAAATTGAGCTCTAATTTCGTTGACAACATTAGTCAAAAGATTAAAAAAATTCGGATTATGTATGTTTGGGGACCAGTATAGAGCTATTGTGAAAAAGGAAATTTCAGGTAGACAAACCTTTAATACTACTGTGTTGTAACCATCACCATGTAGTTCATAATTTGGAAAGCGTGTATATGCAACACTCTCATATTGCAGTTTATAGCAGTATATTTATAAGTGTCAATACTTTTTCTTTTACTTTTCTATTAAATAAATTTCATTATCAATTAAAAAAAAGTCAGACAAGTGCGAATAAAATTCGCTCGCCAAGGGTTCCGTGAATATAAAAGAACACAATATCAAAAATTATTGACAGAAAGTTGTGTTGTAATGTCTTTATATTTCCAGACCATAGACGCATAACAAAATAAATGTTTAATCGTAAATATCAATAGTAAACTATAATCAAATCTACATTGATCAAAAATGACTCAAAATGTTACTTTAGGTTAAATCTCATCCATAGATGTTTATGGTAACTCAAGAAAGATTAAATTACACCAGCTTGTAAATGGTTTAAATTTGATTATTTTTTGGTCAATCAAGTGTTGAAATTTGGGGGGGGGGTGGAGAGGCTACTTTGGCTAATAACACAAAACTGTACATTGATTAATTCTAAACAAAATTGTAATGTTTCTTAAATTAAGTGCTCCTTCATATGATTTCCCCACTCATTTGGGTCAAAAATGTTTTTTTTTACTCTCCCCACACCCATCCCCTAAACACACAGAAATACAATTATTTGAGACTTCGCTATGATTTTCATTCAAAATTTACCAATCTTCCTGTCTCTGTGAATTTTTAAAAATTTTTCGGTCAACCATCGTCGGAACGTAGGGGGCGGAACGGTCTGAATTTCGCACTTTTTTGACAATAACTCAAAAACTGTGGAACGTAAAATTCTAAAAGAAATGCAACGAATTCTAAATTAGGTGTTCTTTCAAATGGCACCCCACTCGCTTGGGTCAAAAAAGGTTTTTTTACCCTCTCTACCCTGGTCCCCTAAACACACAGAAATATAATTATTTGAGACTTCGCTATAGTTTTCATACAAAATTTATCAAATTTCTTAACTCTACGAATTTTTACAAATTTTTCTATCAATCGGTGTCGAAACGTAGAGGGGAACGGTTTTGCACTTTTTTGACAATAACTCAAAAACTGGGCACCGCAAAGTTATAAGTTAAATTAGGTGTTCTTTCAAATGACACCTCACTTGCTTGGGTCAAAAAAGGTTTTTTTACCCTCTTTACCCCGGTCCCCTAAACAACAGAAATATAATTATTTGAGACTTCACTATAGTTTTCATACAAAATTTACCAAATTTCCTAACTCTATGAAATTTTACAAATTTTTCTGTCAATCATTGTCGAAACGTATGGGGGGGGGGGACGGTCTGAGTTTTGCTCTTTTTTGACAATAACTCAAAAAGTGGGCACCGCAAAATTCTAAAAAATGTGCAACGAATTCTAAATTAGGTATTCTTTCAAATGACACCCCATTCGCTTGGGTCAAAAAAGGTTTTTTTACCCTCTCTACCTCGGTCCCCGAAACACACAGAAATATAATTATTTGAGACTTCGCTATAAGTTTCATACAAAATTTACCAAATTTATTTTTACAAATTTTTCTGTCAATCAGTGTCGAAACGTATGGGGGGGACGGTCTGAATTTTCCACTTTTTTGACAATAACTCAAAAATTGGGCCCCGCAAAATTCTAAAAAAAATTGTAACGAATTCTAAATTAGGTGCTCTTTCAAATGACACCCCACTCGCTTGGGTCAAAAAAGATTTTTTTTCCCTCTCTACCCCGGTCACCTAAACACACAGAAATATAATTATTTGAAACTTCGATATAGTTTTCATATAAAATTTACCAAAGTTCCTAACTCTGTGAATTTTTACAAGTTTTTCTGTCAATCAGTGTCGAAACGTATGGGGGAGAACGGTCTGAAAGTCGCACTTTTTTATAATAACTCAAAAATTGTGCATCGCAAAATTCTAAAAAAATTGCTATGTTTTCTAAATTAGGTGCTCTTTCAAATGAAACCCCACTTGACCACATGTTAAATAGTGTTTTTACCCCTTCTCATATCCACCCCCTTAATAAATCTAATTTTGAGTATATGACACTTTTATATAATTTTTATTAACTTTATTTTTTATTTTTACTAATTTTTCTATTATTCCAAATACATTTGAAAATTTTCGATCAGTTAGGTACGGAGCTAATCGAGGTAAGAAAACACGAACAAAACGTCATTATTCAAAATTATATAAAAAATGGTGAGGTGTAAAGTTCCAAAATAAACTTTTAAGGAATACTGAAAAGAAGCTCTTTCATATGATACGTACTTGAATCTATAAAAAATGTATTTTCTTAAAGGTCTCACATCGTGCCCCTGTAAACCAAACGAAAACCACTTTTCATGTAGATAGATTAGCTTTATACGCACCTCAAATTTCAAGTTCAAGGCATTTATAGTTTACGAGATAACCGATATAATGTGAAAAACACGTTTTACTCTGACCAATAGTGTTTCGTATAAAAAACGGAACCCTAAAAACATTATTTCTTAACTTAAATAGAATGTATTAAAATTATATTAAAAATATTATTTATTTTACTATTAATTTATATCAAAAATTTATTTTTTACTCACTTTATTATATTTTACTTTGTAACGCTATCGCCATTGTTTCACATGAACAAGTAGTGTTGGTCATCTAAGACCAAAGTGATCTTTTCTTAAACACTGCATTTCAAGCCGTTAGAGTTTCTCAGAATCTCCGATTGAATCCACTGGGGGGCAGCACATTTCCCGGCTAGATGACAGCATCTGGGTCGGGATCTTCCACCATTCAATGCAGAGCTAGAAAGTGCTGCTGAAAACTAACTTTAAAAGCTGCACTGGAAAAAACTTTGATTTAATTCTAAACCAAAAATGTTGATAAAGTTTTTATTCAAACTTATTACACAAACTGTAAAAATTAACGTGTAAACTCTGTAAAATCTGATGAAAAACACAACACTATTTATATCATCCTATTGTTGACATTCAGTTATCCAGATGATCTGATGTTAAAGATCATCTACTAAACCCACCCATAACTTAAATTGGTTTCACTTCTACTATGAAGGAAATCTCATAATTTCAATGGAGTTGCGAGAAAATTAAATCACGTACCTATGATGACTTCTACCACATCTATATTTTCACTTCCATTTTCTTTTAAAATGGACTAAAACCAAGTCGATATCGAACAAAACATTCGAGCACTATTATTAACACGATTTCGAAAATAAATAACTATTTACACTTCACCTGTGAAAACCAACCGAATCAAATCAGAAATAAAATTGATTTCTAAGATACTAATCTAATATTATATACTAGGTATAGATTTCATATAAAAATCTACCTATTGCAATGGGCTTCATCTCGGAATTTCGGAAAAACTTTGATGCCAAACGACTATATGTGATAAGCGGAGATGGAAAAACAAAAAAAAAAAAAATTATATATATTTAGCTTTAATTGAAATTATATATATATATATATATATATATATATATATATATATATATATATATATATATATATATATATATATATATATATATATAAATATATATATATATATATATATATATATATATATATATATATATATATATATATATATATATATATATATATATATATATATATATATATATATATATATATATATATATATATATATATATATATATATATATATATATATATATATAACGATATGAGGTATAACGGAATTTAGCGGCACTCTCACGGTCGCATTTTTCGACCTACACCAAAATAATTTTCTGTGTATGTTTCGGCAAATAATGTCTTGGACGAGTTCGTGAACTGGCCATATCCGGGTACCGGTTAAGCGGCTAGAGCCTAAAAAGTCGAATAATCTAGGGCGCTATAACTTCCGTTTGAATAATAATATTTTAATAAAATTTAAAAGTTTTAAATATTTGAACCTTTTTTATCATTTTTATCCAGATGACTACTTTGGCGTTTCAGGTTCCTCAAAAATCAACTGTTTTAAAAATTTACTAAACTTTGCTGCCCTTGATCTAGCTGAAATGGCCAAGCTCATATTTGAAAACTTTTTTTCACGTATTTAAAATATAAATCTTTCCAAAATTTTCAAAAATAATAGTTTAAGTCTAACGGTTGAGACCCTACGGCTGTTGAAATGAAAACAAACGCAAAAAGCAATGCTTTCATCATGTTTCAGTTTATGTTATTTAAATTCATCTTAGCTTTTAAACATACTTTTCAACTATAGCCTCAAAAAATTTCAGCTTTCTAACCCAAAAGGTTCCATTTTTATAAGCATTATAATGCAACCCTTACAAGAAAAATATCAACCCATTTAATACCATAGAAAAATTATCAAAATCTCTTTTGTTTTTATTTTTTTTACTAAGTAACCGTTTGAAAAAAGATTAAATAAGAACAAAAAAACACACAAACAAAAGATGATTTTGAAATAAAATTGTTTGATAATGTTTGATTATAAATTATGTGTGATGGTATAATTGTAGTTGTGACGTAGTTCATTTGATCTTTGGTGGATTTAATATGTTATTAAAAGTAGTTTAAACCAACTTAAATAAAACTGTTCCGAAATTGTATTGATGGAGTTAGTTCGGATAATGTATTTAATTTGGTTCGATAATTTTTTTGAATTATTCTGTTTCTACTTATATTTTTTATTTAAACTAATCTGACTTATCTAATTTTATTTGGACACAAAACCGTCTGACCCCGAAATCTACCTATTTCTAGCGGATATACCTGCCGCTGGGATTTTTTTTATTATATTTTTAATTTATTTTATTACACACAAAATATAACGGCATGCAAATGTATATATACGTATTATAATTATGCAGCTGATCAGCTGATTTATGGATATATAAAGCAATAAATTAATACCCAACCTAATTACAGTAACTTATAAAATATAAAGAAATTTATGAAGATCTACTTTGTTTCCTGATTTGCATTTCCTTTAATTTATATATATTTGTGTTATATTACTTCGGTCTGAAGGACCGAAGTATTACATTCATGAGCTAAAAGTGAAATTCTTACCCCCACTTTTTTTGGCATTTCTCGACGTTTTAGGACCTACTGATTCTAAAAAAGCACAAAAAAAAATTTATGTCTGTCTGCCGGCCGGCCGTTCGTCACAACCGACGAAATCTAGAAAACGGCTGAAGGGATTTGAAATTTTCTAAAAATAGGTACACTCAATGGGAAGAGCCGAAAAGACGATGTTAAACGAAAAAACATTCAAAATATAAAATCTATTTTTGCTCAACATCTCACTGACAAAAATTTAGAGTAATACATACAAAAAATGTGATATATTTGACTAACTAATTGTCAATAATAGCTCAACCATAAAATGGTAAACGGAATTAAATCATTTTCATGAAACTGACAAATCTGTTTGTTTAACTATACCAAATTTATTGTCAGTTTGAAAAATTATTTTGTTACATGTTTGATCAGTTAGCCAGTTAAACAAAACCGTTTTGTCAAAGTATAAAGAAAATTGTGTAATTGATACACATTGTCGTTCTAATTGATCAATATTTGTGATAAATCTACCAAGTATTTGATCCAATTTACAAAGTCGTTGTCAGCTTGTTATTTGTACGAAATCTCTAGTCCATTTTATTAAATTTTTTGTTGTTATTATTAACTATTTGATGTACTTCACTAAATATTTTGTATAATTTAACAAATATTATATTAAATTAAAAAGCTTTTAAGGCTGCATTTTAAACAATGACTTACTGATACTTATTTTGAAGGCTTATTTATTTGCCATCGTTTTAAAATTATGTGTACTAAGTAGGCTATCTCTACAAGTCCTTGGTATGGAGATAATTTTCCAGGAATAAGTATTAAACCAATCGCGGTTTCAAATCTAAGCCCATTAAAACTAATAAAATGATTTTTCTAATCAAATATGTTAAGGAACAACTTATGAAGTTAATTTAAAACTAAGAACAATCAATTAGTTAGTTTAATGAGCTTAGTTCAAGACCAGTGACTTGTTTGATACTTATGTCTCGAGGATTATTTCAAATTCAAGGACTTGTAGAGATTGCCTCTTTAGTACACATAATTTTGAGGAGGCGGTCTTCACCATAAGTATCAAAAAAGTTGTCGTTTTATATGCAGCCTAAAAACTTTTTAATTTTATACAATTTTTGTTAAAATACACAAAATATTTAAAAATATTCATACACACAAAAACAAATATACAAATACAAACACAGAAGTTTATTTTATTAGGATTTTATTTTTATTTGAATTTTGCCAGTGGCGTAGCTAGCATGGGTGGCACCCGGGGCGGATATTGTGGTGTCACCCCAAAAATAAAAACTGTCAATAATAATAAAAAGCCGATAAACGTAATTTATAATTTTTTTTAATTAATACAAATGAGCATTATTATTATAAGCCCGCAAGTAATTTTTAACTAATTTTAATTTGCTGAAACTCCTCTCACACGAAGCCACTAATACGCAAATAAATACCTTTAGTGCGACCGTAAGATTCGGAAGAAATTCTAAAAAATCCCATTCTACGATGAATTTCAAAAAGTCTAGGTACACCCAGTTAGAAACTGTAACATTGGCCGCTTTTAAATGCCTCCTCACCCTTTGTATCTCTATGAGGAGTTCTGTTGCCAATACCGCATCATAAAAACCAGTAAATTTTGATACCGATAATTTTAACTCTTCACTGTTCGCCAAAAGCTAAGTGTTTGTCTGCACAACCTCGAACAATGAAGCTAAATCTTGAACTGACTTCAGTCTAGTTCGGAGTTCAACACTGAATCGGTCAAGACATTCCAACATGTCCTTTTTAAGTTGAGCTCTCAGTGTCAGTCCAACATCAGGTGCAAACTCACCACCCGTTCGTTTTTTGCGTTCTTATGACGAATTCAACTCTCCATTGGAATGTCATAGTCCTCCGATTTTTTGGCAGCAAGATCTATTGCCTCTTCTACAATGAGACTTCGTTATGAATTGACTCTATTTTTGTAGCTAATTGATCAATATTCAAGCCCGTGCTTTGCAATCCAATCTGAGCACAGATATTATTTCTCTTAGAATATCATTCCAAAACAAAAGATAGCAAAGAAACGAAAAATCACATGCTGCATTGATAAGGTTCTGTGCAGCGCCTCTAGTGTCTACATTTTCTTATTGATCACTTAACTTCTCAATTTCAGCCACAATCCCATCAAAGTTTTCGGCCAATACTTTTACTGCAGCATAATGAGCACTCCAATGCGCTGTTAAGAGTATTTTAACAGTTGCTTTGTTGTGTTTAGCAAGTACTTCCCAGCGGCTAGTCGAAGCAGAAAAACATGTAAAAATCGCTTCCACTGACGAGTGTTGGCCGTATAAATTAATTGAATGATCTTCGCAGCCCACAAAAATTGCTTTGTTATTTTTTGCTTTAATAATAGCTTGCACTTCTCCATGTATAC
Organism: Diogma glabrata; assembly: GCA_963693315.1. Taxonomy (NCBI): domain Eukaryota; kingdom Metazoa; phylum Arthropoda; class Insecta; order Diptera; family Cylindrotomidae; genus Diogma; species Diogma glabrata. The sequence continues at coordinate 88,127,689 of OY856186.1, read as the reverse complement.
TACTCATAACAGCTGCATTATCATAACCTTTGGGAGCGACAATTCATAACATCTATACCATCAGTTTCAAGATTTTACACTGAAAAAAACATGTCCTATTTCCAATCGAAATGCAGTTGTCTCAACCTCACCGTGCGGGCAGATATGGCGAATCGAAATACGAGAATGATTCAACAACCGTACAATGATAAGCCGATGCAGTTGAGACAATCACATGAAATATTTATGTGAAAATAAAATATAGTTCAATTAATCTCAAATATTTAAATTTTAAAATTAAAAATTCATGATATAAGGCCAAAGAAATATGTTTTCATGGAAATAGTTATTAACTTTATTCAACTACTGTTATATTGGATAGCACTTTATATTTTAATTACACCTCATTCTGTTATCAGGAAAATGTTACTGAGTACTGAGTAGTTGTCCCAATCACGGTGAAATTGTTTGTAAATATCTTTTCTTTGCATGAATAATAAACTGCCATCTTCGAGATGAGGTTATCATTACTTTAATTTTTTTTTCAGTGTAAGAATTTCATCGCTTAAATCAGCGGCTTTTTTCCACGTAAAGGAAAAAATCCAAGGAATACTTCCTTGATTTCCATTTTACTACCATCAATTTTCACATAACGAATCACTTCTGACATTTGATCAATATGTGAAATGTCAGGTGTGCTTCAAACATAATTCCAAAATATTTAACCGATTTAATTTCGTTGACAAGTTTAAACTTTAAGTGGATCGCTAAAACATTTATGAACTCATTTTGTATATCTGGTGACAAATATGATACTTTTGGTGATTTACCATGCTCCAAATTCAAAATGTGTTCTTTTAACACTACATCATACTTTGACAATAGTTTGGTTAGTTCTAAGAAATTGCCTTTAATCGAAGAACTTTGTCCTTCATCATGTCCATGAAATGCTGGGTTTTGTTTAGATAAAAGCAAAGTTTTATCCAATAATCTTGATAAAAGATGTTTCCACTTCTGTTTTTTATTATATATTAATTGCAAGGCTGCGTCTCGTATCGTTTTATGAATTTTTAACCTCATTTCCAAAGTTTTCCACTTTTCAAAATTCTCCAGATGTTCATTTGAAGTTTCATGCTCGGCCACTTTGGGATTTAGTTTCCACCGCTTCTGATATCCAGTAGTAAATGTTGATTTTGTATTATTATTATTGGTGACAGCAAATACACGACAACAGAACCAATACAGGACGCAAGTCAATATTTACAGGAGAATAAATAATCCATGGCCGTAGAATTTTTTCACCATTATTCATCATTTTATAAAACCATTCCTTAGAAAGATGGCAAACATCACCTTTTATGTCTAACCCGTGTCTAGATACAGTAACAAACGACCCTTCTCTATTTTGAAAATGTTCACTTTCTTTTTTTATGATTTCAATGCGAACATTACCAGAGACGAGTATATTCCAATGTGATACATCTCTTAAGTCCTGAAGTGATTCACCCATGCAAATACTGTCTTCGATAGTAGAAGCATTAGCGGCATTATCACTGTCATTTTCATTATTCCTTTCTAATTCGTCATCATAGGTTATCATTATTAATTCTGTATTGTTGCTGTTACTTTCCGAAGATGAGCCAATATTCTCTGAAACATTCGTTGCATCAACGTGATAATCAGTTTCTTTTGATGAACCTTGGATATCATCGGGTTTTGTAACATATTTATAGATTTGGTCTTTCTCTGCTGGAACCAACTTTTTCTTTAAGAAGTATGAACTCCTCGTGGCATATTTATTTTTTGGGATATTTGCTAAACGAAATCTAAAAAAATATTTTTAATTATAGTATAGGTATCAGCAAAGCATTAATTCTAAATATATTTGTAGGATACATAATAGGTACATAGTTCATAATAAGTACACTGTGTTAACGACTAAATACACCGCCAAGAAAATTAATTTATTTAAATTTCCTTGTAACAACTTATATTAAATAATATTTGATAAAATGGAATATACAAATCATAGCCTAATATTATAAGGAACTATTTAAAAAAATATAAGTATGAAATCCTAAAAGAAATTTTATATAAAGAATTGAAACCAAAATTAAATATCCAATTAGAATCATGCTCAATAATTTACAAAATTGAATGTGATTTTTGTGAAAAATTTTACATCGGGAAAACCGGAAAATGTTTTACAGACTGATTTAAGGAATACCTGCCTAAGAAGAAAAATAAACAAAATTTAAAGTTTATTTTTGCAAACCATTTACATAGTTAATAACAATAGCTACACCATTTTTAAAAAAAAATTGAAGGCTTTACATTTATGTAGCCAAGGATCTTTAAAAGAATCACTTGATGAGTTTGAAATTTCCAAGGGATTTAAAACCCAACAAAATGTAATTTTAAATGATAAACTTTCATTTAATTCAAATATATAAATATATAAAACTGAAAACAAACAGTATGAGTATGTATCAACCTACAAAAATTTGCAAAACTGCAGTAATTGCATAACTGCCATTTTATTCTACAGTAATTATTTTTGTGTCCATTGAAAAACGATCTATTTCAATTTATTCTTTGAATTTCAAGATAAAGGAAAAAAAATTATTTTGAGATCATTTACAAACACGGTAATTTGATTGTTTGTTAGTTTCCTTAGGTGTTTGCAATTAATTTGTTTGAAATGTAAAACATATATTAGGTAGTAAGGTTAAGCGGATATTTTAGAAATAATTTTGGAATAGAGACATTGTAACTCAAGGGTGCCACCCTATCGACAAAGGGTGCCACATTATCGACGTAAACCACCTTTCCTATACATTATTCAGCATATGTGTTTTCAGACCTGGTTATTAAATAATCATGCTTGCATACTAAATAATATATCGTAAAAAACGGTCAATATGGTATCTATAGGAATATTCAAAGCTATTGAGTAATTGTGGTGATGGGATTCAATGCTCAACATGTTGATTCGATTAATATTGTTAAAATTTTATTTCACGTAATAACTCAAAAACTTTAAAAAGTAGAATAGATTCTTTTTGAACCAATAACACATTTATAGGACACATTTATAAGTTATCACAATTTATAAATTAAAATTATATGGATAACCTGGTTAAAATGGTTTCTAAGTGATTTATCGTTGAAAACATGTGATGGTTTGTTTAAGTTTTTTACGTTCGGGTGTCACCCCAAAACGGTTTCGAAGTGATTTATCATTGAAAACATTGTGATGGTTTGCTTAAGTTGTTTACGTTCGGGTGTCACCCCAAAATGGTTTCGAAGTGATTTATCGTTCAAAACATTGTGATGGTTTGTTTATGTTTTTTACGTTCGGGTGTCACCCCAAAATGGTTTCGAAGTGATTTATCATTGAAAACATTGTGATGGTTTGTTTAAGTTGTTTACGTTCGGGTGTCACCCCAAAACGGTTTCGAAGTGATTTATCGTTGAAAACATTGTGATGGTTTGTTTAAGTTTTTTACGTTCGGGTGTCACCCCAAAACGGTTTCGAAGTGATTTATCATTGAAAACATTGTGATGGTTTGTTTAAGTTGTTTACGTTCGGGTGTCACCCCAAAACGGTTTCGAAGTGATTTATCGTTGAAAACATTGTGATGGTTTGTTTATGTTTTTTACGTTCGGGTGTCACCCCAAAACGATTTCGAAGTGATTTATCGTTGAAAACATTGTGATGGTTTGTTTAAGTTTTTTACGTTCGGGTGTCACCCCGAAACGGGTGACACCCGGGGCGACGCGCCCCCCCCTCCCCCCCCTAGCTACGCCTCTGAATTTTGCAAATCACCACAAATCCTTTCAAAGTTTGTTTGACAATTTGGAAGATGTAATTTAAAATTGTTCATTTCATTTAGTTAGATTATATTTAAATGTTTGGTCAACCAAACCTTTTTTACACTCTCTGTTTGAGGAAATGTTGGAGCGCTAGAAAAATTAGATTTCTTTGCAATCATTTGTGCGAGCATGCTTTGTAGTCGTAGATATAGTTGCTGTGTTTATTTAATCTATGATATGATCTTAAATGAGATGTATTATCTGCAAATATGTACAGAAAATTGTACACCACACATAAAGCAATCCATTTTATCGCGTATACAGTTATACTTCAGTTTATTTAAATTTAAGTTGTTTTACAGTATTAGTATATTACATATCGTCGCTTTAATAATGAAACAACGTATTCGCAAAAGTGTAGTTTCGAGATAATTGGGTTTAAAGATTTTTCGATTTTCTGATTTTCGTAAACTCTTCAGCACAATTGAATGAATAAAGATATTGGAAAAAAAATTTCTACCAATTAATCTTGACTAATTTCCCCACAGCATATTAAAATTTCACTTTAGTACCTGCTGGCTTTTCTACCTAAAAAGAGGTGAAAAGTCAATCAGGTACCTTATACGTTATTTCATATTTCATATACGTTATTTCATTTTGCATGGAAGGACGATTAAGCCTAAAACTAATTATTATTGAAATAACACATAATATTCTTACAATTTTTTATTTATATGAACCGGCATATCATGTAGTAGTGAATGATGCTTATACAATATTTTAGATTTACCATTTCGTGTGGCGATCGTAATGTATGTAAAGTATACGACACTGATTTTACCCAAGTTATTATTCTGTAGGAATTGAAATATCGTACATGCATTTACGCTGTTTCAATATTTAACCAAATTCAAATTTGCATGTACGTTAATTAACAATATATTAATTTTCACCCCCAGTTATAAAAAAATTGGAAAATGTTAAAATGCCACTTTATAGACATCCTTATGGGGAATGCAGCGCACCCATTATATAAAAACAACGTATATATGGCATACGTTATTTCATTATTAAAGCGACGATATCTAGAGTTGTAAATAGCATTTTAAATGCGAGGGAAAATATTGTGCACGAGCCGCGTACCGTCGAGTGCAGTGTCTTCACGAGCATGGAAAATGCTTTACAACTCGAGATTTGCTATATACTTTTGCTACGACTTTGTTTTAATGCCCAAACGCATATGATTACTTGAAAAGATTATAAATTAAATGCAAATAGTTAACAAATTGTGGTTGGCTTTGCATTATTCTGTGTCAAAATGAATTGAAACATTTAATTTTTAAAAATCAAATTTTTCTTTAAATAAAAATTTTTCTTTTTTCTACTCCTATCACAGTAAATTATAAATTACATCACACTATCCATGACATGTAAATTGATTATTTCCAAAAGTGTGCGATAAGTAAAACAAAGTGTGCGGTAATGGATTTTCATATATATATTACGAAACACTTTTAATAAAAGGTATAGGCGCTAGGTATGTAATATACTATTTATTAAAAATGTTTCGTAATATATAGGCGCTTTCCGATCGAGTGAATTATTAAATAATTCACTTAAACTGAATTGGTCTAATATTCAGTAAATCATCAAAAGTTGAGCCAAAACAACAAAAAGACGGTTTTGTGTCCAAATAAAATTAGATAAGTCAGATTAGTTTAAATAAAAAATATAAGTAGAAACAGAATAATTCAAAAAAATTATCGAACCAAATTAAATACATTATCCGAACTAACTCCATCAATACAATTTCGGAACAGTTTTATTTAAGTTGGTTTAAACTACTTTTAATAACATATTAAATCCACCAAAGATCAAATGAACTACGTCACAACTACAATTATACCATCACACATAATTTATAATCAAACATTATCAAACAATTTTATTTCAAAATCATCTTTTGTTTGTGTGTTTTTTTGTTCTTATTTAATCTTTTCTCAAACGGTTACTTAGTAAAAAAAATAAAAACAAAAGAGATTTTGATAATTTTTCTATGGTATTAAATGGGTTGATATTTTTCTTGTAAGGGTTGCATTATAATGCTTATAAAAATGGAACCTTTTGGGTTAGAAAGCTGAAATTTTTTGAGGCTATAGTTGAAAAGTATGTTTAAAAGCTAAGATGAATTTAAATAACATAAACTGAAACATGATGAAAGCATTGCTTTTTGCGTTTGTTTTCATTTCAACAGCCGTAGGGTCTCAACCGTTAGACTTAAACTATTATTTTTGAAAATTTTGGAAAGATTTATATTTTAAATACGTGAAAAAAAGTTTTCAAATATGAGCTTGGCTATTTCAGCTAGATCAAGGGCAGCAAAGTTTAGTAAATTTTTAAAACAGCTGATTTTTGAGGAACCTGAAACGCCAAAGTAGTCATCTGGATAAAAATGATAAAAAAAGGTTCAAATATTCAATATTTTTAAATTTTATTAAAATATTATTATTCAAACGGAAGTTATAGCGCCCGAGATTATTCGACTTTTTAGGCTCTAGCCGCTTAACCGGTACCCGGATATGGCCAGTTCACAAACTTGTCCAAGACATTATTTGCCGAAACATACACAGAAAATTATTTTGGTGTAGGTCGAAAAATGCGACCGTGAGAGTGCTGCTAAATTCCGTTATACCTCATATCGTTATATATATATATATATATATATATATATATATATATATATATATATATATATATATATATATATATATATATATATATATATATATATATATATATATAATTTTTTTTTTTTGTTTTTCCATCTCCGCTTATCACATATAGTCGTTTGGCATCAAAGTTTTTCCGAAATTCCGAGATGAAGCCCATTGCAATAGGTAGATTTTTATATGAAATCTACCTAAAAAATATGAATATGTTGAACTGATGAACCTATTTCTTCCTTCACTTTATTCAATTCAATTCAGTTCGATAGTAGCTCAGTTTACGTTCAGTAGAAATTGAATATTACCATTGGAACAAACAAATTCCGGAATACAATTCAGTTTAAGTGAATCATTCAGTAATTCACTCGATTGAAAAGCGCCTTATATTTGAAAATCCATTACCGCACACTTTTTTTTACTTACCGCACACTATTTGAAATAATCAATTTACATGTCATGGATAGTGTAATGTAATTTATAATTTACTGTGATAGGAGTAGAAAAATATAATTACAGTACAGTGTCAGAAGATGTTATGAGAATATTTTCAAAACCTATGCTATATATATCATAATTTAGCATTTGTAAATTCAGCTGTATTTTGCTCCAACTGGATTTTTATTATTACAATTTAGCGTTATAATCACTGGTACGTCAATTTAAAAAAAAAGCTGAAATGTAATGAAAACGTAGATGATGAAATGTTCATTATTGGTTGTTTTCGTTCAAGAAGTTGTCAACCGGCCGGATCATTGGCGCTTAGTTTTCTTATTGTTGTTTAAAGTAAGTAAGGTACTGTTATTCATCTTCAACAATCGCCGGGACCAAGGGCGCAACATTTTATTGATAAATGGTATTTGTGTTATTCTTATGCAACAATCATCGGAACCAACGCGCAACATTTTTATGTTTGTTATGGTACTTTGATGTATACTTTATTTAATATGATCGGCTAATTCAGGATGCCATGGGGAGTTGGATCCGATACAATCATAGGTGAGTAATACATTTTATATTTGTATTTTAATGCGTTGAATAGATTGAAGTAGTGTGGGCTTGGTTCCTCTATCTTTTGGGGTCGTCAGACTGCCTGCTTTTTTTTGCTCATTTAAATCCGTTTTCATAATTTCTTTTGCGAGCAGTTCTGCATTTATCCTGGACTGGGGAAATAAAATCTCAAATCTGCATGATTAAAGCTAGCTGGAAACCGTACAAGGCACGAAGTTTCCATATTGTTTCTGATAGTGATTACACTATCAGGATCAGTGTTCAATACAACTTCGGGTTTCTCACTTGTGGAAAAAAATGTTTGTCTTTTCTATTCGTACGAAATAATTCAATTCTGTTGGGATACCACAGCTTTCTTTAATGCACTAAAATTGATGAAACTTTAGCAAAAGATAGAGATTTTTATGAGAAAGAATTGATAAGCTTTTGAGCGGTGCAAAGTTGTTGCAGTCTCCAGAGCACGTGTTCTTATAGTTAGAACAACACAAAATCTATAACAATAGCTAGCCATTAATTGATGAATTTTATGTGTATAACCTCACTATGAATCCAGAATATTTTGTTTCTAAAGCTGTGGTAAAGTTAGCCTATGCATCACCGTCACCAATATTTTTAAATAAAATGTGTTGTGCACTAAGAATTACAATATGTGTCAAAACAACACATAGAAAACTTTTAATACCTATACCTAATAACAACATAAGTTATAAGGTGTTGATGGGCACTTTTGTTTACTTTTGCTTAAAGAATCCAACACTGAAAAATAAAAGTTCTATTTCAAATCGAAATGCAGTTGTCGAAATGTCTCAACCTCACCGTGCGGGTGGATAGAGGGAATCGAACCCCGAATTTGATTCAACAGCTGTACAGGTACAGAACGGTGTAGTTGAGACAACCGCGCGTAATGTTTATTTGAAAATAGAATATAGTTGAATTAAGTTCAAATTTATTCTATTTTAAAATAAGGCCAAAATTTGTTTATAGAAATATTTATTAACTTCATTCAACTGCTGTTATATTGCATGTAACACTTTACATTTTAATTAAAGCTCATTCTGTTGTCAGGGAAATTTTTACCTGTAATTCACTCAATTTCCGTGAAATTGTTTTTTTTCTTTGTTTGAATAATAAACTGTTATCTTCGAGATGATGTGTTCATTACTCTAATTTTTTTTCAGTGTACAAATATGCCGGCTGACATATAAACCAAAAAGTGAGTTCAAAACATGCAGCATACTGAGTAGAGATTGTAATCCCCCAAATTTTTTGCTTCACAAATCCCAGGATCCTGGGATTCTTGAAGTAAAAAATCCCTGGAATACTATCACTAATACTGAGATTGGAGCATAATCGAACAATGGGTCAAGGAATGTACACCCCATGTATGGTTTTGTATGGAGAAACTTTGTGATTGGTGAAGTTTTGTCCGTTTATGACCAGTTCAAGTAGTGATCGTCTTATTTTGATTACATGGATATCCAGCAGCCAAATTCTGTAGCTGTGAAGTGGTGAAGTGTTAAAAATTTCTTAATTTCGATTTTATCATTAATTTTTATCATTTTACCATTTTTGCGAAACAGAATCCGGCTGCAGGCAAGGATAAACTCAAGAAAATGGATACTCTTCTGGTCAGTCCCTGCTATTGGTGTACGAGTTAGCGTCAGATATCACATAACACTTCACCAGTAATAGCCAATGTGATTTCTAAGATGTGCAGATAAGTAATGGATAATTCTTTGAAAATCCCACACTTTTGCTTTTGCTCAGAGAAATTAGTCTCCATGTAGCTTGCAATCATTGAGGAATACAGTGCGTTAGTTGATCAAACAAAATGCCACTAGCTAGATTTTTGGTAACGGCATTTTAGTTTTGTTAATGCAATTTAAAAAAACAAATTGCTTTCAACTTTTAATTTTAGTTTTATTTTACTCCATTTAATCATAAAATATTGGCCTGTATAATATTTTATTATGTATTAAAATCTATTGTTTTGTTACGTATTAAAAAACGATAAAAAAACAATACACACATCCTAATACGAGGAGAGGAGAATGCTTTCAAAAATTTACCCCGAGGTTGTGTCCAATATACTATTTATTTAGCGTTTGTATTAGCTTAAAACCATTCAACTAAGTTTCTAATTGTGTTTCTTTTGACCGAATTCAAACGATTAGTATATACTTTCAGCAATTGTAAAACCGAGATGGTTATTATAGTTTTAATGATCATCCCGATTCGAAATTTAACTACAGAATTTAGGCTATTTAAATATCGCTTATTTTCAAATCAAAAATAACATCCACATAACTCCTCCAAAAGCGAGTTACCGGAAAAAGTCCCATTTCAGTTGTACAATAAGCGTTAAAAATAAATTTTCATTCACTTTTCTGTAACAATAAAAAACAAAGAGAAACAAAATTTATTTAATGATAATAATAATAAACAAAAAAAAAGAAAGAATATAAGCATAGAAAAATAAAAATCATTTTTATATATTCTAACTTGGCTGGTTTTATTTAATATTTTAGGAAATAAATTACATGCGTTTAACTTTATATTGAATAATTTTAATTTATTATTTGGATATAAAATTATGTACAACAGAAATTTTTTAGTGAAGGTAATGAAAACAATCTCGTTAAACAAACGGGCCTTTCTATTATTAATTTTTGTGTTTTAAAAAAATTATTATATGATTTTCATATTTTTTGTTTGTCTTATTTAATGTCGATTTATTGATATTTAAATTTAATTTTTCATAATATTGAGAAAATTATGAAAAATTAGTATTATTTTTTACACATAATTCAATTTTTAAAATTTTTGATTTATGATTTTGTATCATTTCAAAAATTTTATCATTAAAAAAATAGCGAAAAAATGGAGGCAATGTTCGTCGGGTTTGATGCGGAATCGATCGGAATCGTAAATAGTTTTTGAAGATTCAAATAAGATGTTAATTTTGTACGTTGATAGAATTGATAGGAGTTATCAAGCTCTTAGGATATGATAAGTGCTTAGTAAGGTATTGGAAACAGGCTTATTTATGTGTAAAGTAGTATTTTATGAATAAGTAGTCTGTAAATAGTTTTTTGAGATTCTAATTACATGTTAAATCTTTTGTTGGAGCTAAAATTTTGTAGAAGTTAATAAGCTAAGTAATAAGTAATAAGTTCTTATTTTAACATGTAATTAAGGATGAAAAGAACTAAAATTGTTTCATTTGAGAATGCCTACTACTTAAATCGTAGTCAAAGTTCGACTCGGGATGACAAAAATCGAACAAGTGTTACTGGTTCACATTAAGTGTATTCAGAACAATAAGACTTATCCATAATATTCGTAACATATTGAAATAAACGTAATATGAATCATAGGCATCATCAACCACCTCAACCTCCAACTCGTTTTATTTAAAAATCGAATAAACACACAGTAAAAACCTTTCAAATAAATTTATAAAAAAATAAAATAAAATAATCACAATCTAATTAAAAGGCATACCGCTGGTAAATTTATAAAATTGTCAATGAAGTTATTACTTTGATAACAATCAGATTTTCCTCTTATTCTTTTATTTATTTAAATGTAATAGAACAGCTCTCCCTTATAACGTTACAATAACCCTCTTAATTCTTTCACCATTTAGTTATTCTTACAAAAAAATTATTCAAAAGAATCAAACCTTTTATCAATATTTTTTTTATTATTATTAAATAAAAACATACAATTGAGACTCATCAAAGTAATATGAAAAAAAAAATTAAATTATTTATTTCCGATTTGGAATTAGGTCTTTATGGATGTTGTAACTTGTAAGACAACTATCACCATCAGCTTTGTTTTGTTTCATTGAGAAACAAAAGTTTCATAGGCAACATAAGTTATGAATACAACAAACAATCAAACAAAAATATTACAAACTCTAAACAACCCTCCATTAAAATGATTTCGAGGTAAATAAAAATATAAATCCCTTGTAATTATTATTATTGATATATTATTAGTTTTATTGTTCCAATTATAATTCTATTACAAGGAAGAAGGGATATCATTAGAACCAGTGGCGTAGCTAGCATGGGTGGCACCCGGGGCGGATATTGTGGTGTCACCCCAAAAATAAAAACTGTCAATAATAATAAAAAGCCGATAAACGTAATTTATAATTTTTTTTAATTAATACAAATGAGCATTATTATTATAAGCCCGCAAGTAATTTTTAACTAATTTTAATTTGCTGAAACTCCTCTCACACGAAGCCACTAATACGCAAATAAATACCTTTAGTGCGACCGTAAGATTCGGAAGAAATTCTAAAAAATCCCATTCTACGATGAATTTCAAAAAGTCTAGGTACACCCAGTTAGAAACTGTAACATTGGCCGCTTTTAAATGCCTCCTCACCCTTTGTATCTCTATGAGGAGTTCTGTTGCCAATACCGCATCATAAAAACCAGTAAATTTTGATACCGATAATTTTAACTCTTCACTGTTCGCCAAAAGCTAAGTGTTTGTCTGCACAACCTCGAACAATGAAGCTAAATCTTGAACTGACTTCAGTCTAGTTCGGAGTTCAACACTGAATCGGTCAAGACATTCCAACATGTCCTTTTTAAGTTGAGCTCTCAGTGTCAGTCCAACATCAGGTGCAAACTCACCACCCGTTCGTTTTTTGCGTTCTTATGACGAATTCAACTCTCCATTGGAATGTCATAGTCCTCCGATTTTTTGGCAGCAAGATCTATTGCCTCTTCTACAATGAGACTTCGTTATGAATTGACTCTATTTTTGTAGCTAATTGATCAATATTCAAGCCCGTGCTTTGCAATCGAATCTGAGCACAGATATTATTTCTCTTAGAATATCATTCCAAAACAAAAGATAGCAAAGAAACGAAAAATCACATGCTGCATTGATAAGGTTCTGTGCAGCGCCTCTAGTGTCTACATTTTCTTATTGATCACTTAACTTCTCAATTTCAGCCACAATCCCATCAAAGTTTTCGGCCAATACTTTTACTGCAGCATAATGAGCACTCCAATGCGCTGTTAAGAGTATTTTAACAGTTGCTTTGTTGTGTTTAGCAAGTACTTCCCAGCGGCTAGTCGAAGCAGAAAAACATGTAAAAATCGCTTCCACTGACGAGTGTTGGCCGTATAAATTAATTGAATGATCTTCGCAGCCCACAAAAATTGCTTTGTTATTTTTTGCTTTAATAATAGCTTGCACTTCTCCATGTATACTACTCATAACAGCTGCATTATCATAACCTTTGGGAGCGACAATTCATAACATCTATACCATCAGTTTCAAGATTTTACACTGAAAAAAACATGTCCTATTTCCAATCGAAATGCAGTTGTCTCAACCTCACCGTGCGGGCAGATATGGCGAATCGAAATACGAGAATGATTCAACAACCGTACAATGATAAGCCGATGCAGTTGAGACAATCACATGAAATATTTATGTGAAAATAAAATATAGTTCAATTAATCTCAAATATTTAAATTTTAAAATTAAAAATTCATGATATAAGGCCAAAGAAATATGTTTTCATGGAAATAGTTATTAACTTTATTCAACTACTGTTATATTGGATAGCACTTTATATTTTAATTACACCTCATTCTGTTATCAGGAAAATGTTACTGAGTACTGAGTAGTTGTCCCAATCACGGTGAAATTGTTTGTAAATATCTTTTCTTTGCATGAATAATAAACTGCCATCTTCGAGATGAGGTTATCATTACTTTAATTTTTTTTTCAGTGTAAGAATTTCATCGCTTAAATCAGCGGCTTTTTTCCACGTAAAGGAAAAAATCCAAGGAATACTTCCTTGATTTCCATTTTACTACCATCAATTTTCACATAACGAATCACTTCTGACATTTGATCAATATGTGAAATGTCAGGTGTGCTTCAAACATAATTCCAAAATATTTAACCGATTTAATTTCGTTGACAAGTTTAAACTTTAAGTGGATCGCTAAAACATTTATGAACTCATTTTGTATATCTGGTGACAAATATGATACTTTTGGTGATTTACCATGCTCCAAATTCAAAATGTGTTCTTTTAACACTACATCATACTTTGACAATAGTTTGGTTAGTTCTAAGAAATTGCCTTTAATCGAAGAACTTTGTCCTTCATCATGTCCATGAAATGCTGGGTTTTGTTTAGATAAAAGCAAAGTTTTATCCAATAATCTTGATAAAAGATGTTTCCACTTCTGTTTTTTATTATATATTAATTGCAAGGCTGCGTCTCGTATCGTTTTATGAATTTTTAACCTCATTTCCAAAGTTTTCCACTTTTCAAAATTCTCCAGATGTTCATTTGAAGTTTCATGCTCGGTCACTTTGGGATTTAGTTTCCACCGCTTCTGATATCCAGTAGTAAATGTTGATTTTGTATTATTATTATTGGTGACAGCAAATACACGACAACAGAAGCAATACAGGACGCAAGTCAATATTTACAGGAGAATAAATAATCCATGGCCGTAGAATTTTTTCACCATTATTCATCATTTTATAAAACCATTCCTTAGAAAGATGGCAAACATCACCTTTTATGTCTAACCCGTGTCTAGATACAGTAACAAACGACCCTTCTCTATTTTGAAAATGTTCACTTTCTTTTTTTATGATTTCAATGCGAACATTACCAGAGACGAGTATATTCCAATGTGATACATCTCTTAAGTCCTGAAGTGATTCACCCATGCAAATACTGTCTTCGATAGTAGAAGCATTAGCGGCATTATCACTGTCATTTTCATTATTCCTTTCTAATTCGTCATCATAGGTTATCATTATTAATTCTGTATTGTTGCTGTTACTTTCCGAAGATGAGCCAATATTCTCTGAAACATTCGTTGCATCAACGTGATAATCAGTTTCTTTTGATGAACCTTGGATATCATCGGGTTTTGTAACATATTTATAGATTTGGTCTTTCTCTGCTGGAACCAACTTTTTCTTTAAGAAGTATGAACTCCTCGTGGCATATTTATTTTTTGGGATATTTGCTAAACGAAATCTAAAAAAATATTTTTAATTATAGTATAGGTATCAGCAAAGCATTAATTCTAAATATATTTGTAGGATACATAATAGGTACATAGTTCATAATAAGTACACTATGTTAACGACTAAATACACCGCCAAGAAAATTAATTTATTTAAATTTCCTTGTAACAACTTATATTAAATAATATTTGATAAAATGGAATATACAAATCATAGCCTAATATTATAAGGAACTATTTAAAAAAATATAAGTATGAAATCCTAAAAGAAATTTTATATAAAGAATTGAAACCAAAATTAAATATCCAATTAGAATCATGCTCAATAATTTACAAAATTGAATGTGATTTTTGTGAAAAATTTTACATCGGGAAAACCGGAAAATGTTTTACAGACTGATTTAAGGAATACCTGCCTAAGAAGAAAAATAAACAAAATTTAAAGTTTATTTTTGCAAACCATTTACATAGTTAATAACAATAGCTACACCATTTTTAAAAAAAAATTGAAGGCCTTACATTTATGTAGCCAAGGATCTTTAAAAGAATCACTTGATGAGTTTGAAATTTCCAAGGGATTTAAAACCCAACAAAATGTAATTTTAAATGATAAACTTTCATTTAATTCAAATATATAAATATATAAAACTGAAAACATACAGTATGAGTATGTATCAACCTACAAAAATTTGCAAAACTGCAGTAATTGCATAACTGCCATTTTATTCTACAGTAATTATTTTTGTGTCCATTGAAAAACGATCTATTTCAATTTATTCTTTGAATTTCAAGATAAAGGAAAAAAAATTATTTTGAGATCATTTACAAACACGGTAATTTGATTGTTTGTTAGTTTCCTTAGGTGTTTGCAATTAATTTGTTTGAAATGTAAAACATATATTAGGTAGTAAGGTTAAGCGGATATTTTAGAAATAATTTTGGAATAGAGACATTGTAACTCAAGGGTGCCACCCTATCGACAAAGGGTGCCACATTATCGACGTAAACCACCTTTCCTATACATTATTCAGCATATGTGTTTTCAGACCTGGTTATTAAATAATCATGCTTGCATACTAAATAATATATCGTAAAAAACGGTCAATATGGTATCTATAGGAATATTCAAAGCTATTGAGTAATTGTGGTGATGGGATTCAATGCTCAACATGTTGATTCGATTAATATTGTTAAAATTTTATTTCACGTAATAACTCAAAAACTTTAAAAAGTAGAATAGATTCTTTTTGAACCAATAACACATTTATAGGACACATTTATAAGTTATCACAATTTATAAATTAAAATTATATGGATAACCTGGTTAAAATGGTTTCTAAGTGATTTATCGTTGAAAACATGTGATGGTTTGTTTAAGTTTTTTACGTTCGGGTGTCACCCCAAAACGGTTTCGAAGTGATTTATCATTGAAAACATTGTGATGGTTTGCTTAAGTTGTTTACGTTCGGGTGTCACCCCAAAATGGTTTCGAAGTGATTTATCGTTCAAAACATTGTGATGGTTTGTTTATGTTTTTTACGTTCGGGTGTCACCCCAAAATGGTTTCGAAGTGATTTATCATTGAAAACATTGTGATGGTTTGTTTAAGTTGTTTACGTTCGGGTGTCACCCCAAAACGGTTTCGAAGTGATTTATCGTTGAAAACATTGTGATGGTTTGTTTAAGTTTTTTACGTTCGGGTGTCACCCCAAAACGGTTTCGAAGTGATTTATCATTGAAAACATTGTGATGGTTTGTTTAAGTTGTTTACGTTCGGGTGTCACCCCAAAACGGTTTCGAAGTGATTTATCGTTGAAAACATTGTGATGGTTTGTTTATGTTTTTTACGTTCGGGTGTCACCCCAAAACGATTTCGAAGTGATTTATCGTTGAAAACATTGTGATGGTTTGTTTAAGTTTTTTACGTTCGGGTGTCACCCCGAAACGGGTGACACCCGGGGCGGACCGCCCCCCCCTAGCTACGCCTCTGATTAGAACCGAATCACGCTTTAATTTTATTAAGATAGCATTAAATTTAGTTACAATTTGGTAACATAAAGATCTATTGACTTTAATTCAGTTACTTCAGATTTTTAAATGAATTTTAAAAACAGATTTTATGATAAATATATAAATGAGGGGTTAAGATGTGATTGTCGTTTTAATTTACAAAAAATTATAGGTTTCACAATATGTAATATTTAGTTTAAAATTGTTTCAAATAAATCTGATCAACTTGAAAGAGCTAGGTCGCAAGTAGGGATTGTAAACCGGTTTTCGATTAACCGGTTAACCAGGAAATTTTGACAATAAAAGCGGGTAATCAACTCGAAAAACCGAGTACCAGTTACTCAGTACTAGTTAATCATATATGATTATTTAATATTTTTAATTATGATTATGTTAAAGTTTCATAAATAATAAATAATAAACCAATTACAATGGTAACCAGGGTGGTTATTTTGTCTTTGATCGATTATATTAGATAAAAGAAACCATTTAAACATAATTTGTTTATCTCACTTTTTATCTCACCAAGTGAGATAACACTACAAAATAACCACCCTGGTGTGTTTAAGTTTTTTTTTTCAAAATGGCGGCTCGAAACTATGGAAAATGGCAAGTTTGCGATATTTGGCTTGTTATCGCAGGCTTGTTATCGCTGCCAAACATAAATTTAAGATCTCGCACCATATAAACGTGAAATTTGAATATACAAATCAATAATTAAATTATTACTTATTTTTAAGGTATATTTGTGGTGCCACATCGATTATCATAAATTAAGTAGTCAAGCACATGAATACAAGAAACCAATTATTATATTTTTACAAAGAATTTTCTTACAGAACAGAATACAATAATAAATACTATTAATTATTATTAAACATTAATTAATAAATAAACATTATTATTATTAGTAATTAGTATTACTAATTATTAATATTTTTACTTATAACTAGCAGGACCCGACGTGTTTGCTACGCTTATAAACAAAGTTTGTGCGTACATAAACAATTTGTTGACGTAATAGCAATAATTTCAAAGAGTAGTAATTAGAAATGATAGAAATGATTTTCTATTTTTTGTCGTGTTTTCTTTTATTACTCGGAGTTAACTCCGTGACACCTGGTGTCAAAATATACTGTTCTTTTATTACTCATAACCCTGAAGTTTGGCGCTTTTCTGTTCTTTCATAGCTCTAGAGTTAACTCCGATGACTCTTAAATTTTTTGGGATCATTATTTTTTTTTTAAATAAAAAGTGTTGTGTAATATAGTTTAGAATATGTGTCACATCACTCACAACAACACATAAATACCGTTTAAGACCTAGGTCCCACAACAACTGGCGTTTTAGGATGTTGATGAACGCATTTTTTACCTCTGCGGATTGAAGCCACCTGAGACTATGGATTCCGGCAAACTATTCCATTTGTATGCAGTTCGGACAAAGAAGTCTTTCTGGGATCTGCCAGTATGATAGCGCGGGCTCTCGACCGTTTGACTGGTTGCGGTAGCCAATTGCCGAGTGGAACGGGACGGGGGTAAGAATAAGTTTGAGACATGATGCCGCTGATTTCGTCTGAGCACTGTTGATGACGATATTTGTAAAAAACAACGAGGTCAGCAACAGTGCGACGATGTTGTCGGGAATCAAGTTTTGATGTCAAAGCTCGATCACCCACAACTCGTATTGCCCGTTTTTGAACAGAGTACAAGAGGGCTAAGATAGAAACAGAAGCAGCACCCCAAACTTGACAACAGTACTCCATACAGGGACGAATATAGGATTTAATATTATTGGTCAAGATTATTATTATAAGTCAAGATGTCAAATTTAAATTCCAGAATATAAATGGAAAAATACAAAACAAAAATATCTCAAATAGATAAAAATTATTAGAAAAATGTAAACGGTTATAATTAATAATAATACCATAAATATTTATTTAATTTATTTGTTTTTATTAAAATACAATTACGTATATTTATTAAAATTTTTTATTTCATACTGATATCTAAAACGACATTTTTCGGATTATTTATGGTACAAAAAGTTGAACTTTAACGTCCTAGGACTTTATAAAATTTTATAAAGTCCTAGGACGTTAAAGTTCAAATTTTTGAGCAAAATTTAAAACTTATTTCTTTTTATTTTAATAAATTTCCAGTATATGAAATAAAATTTTGTATTTACCTCAAACGAAAAGTGTTTTTAAAGGTACTCACTAGTAATTTCGACCTCGGCTAGATGCCTCGGTCGTAAACAACTAGCTAGTACTTTAAAGTTTCACTTTTCGTTCAAGACAAATAAATAACTATTTTCGGCAAACGGCTGTAAAGTTTAACTTTACTGCCGCTAGGGAGTTAGCTAAAGTCTTACTTTTTAGCCTGACTGTTATTAAATACAATCTGTTTGTTCAACAATCTGACTGTTATTAAATACAATCCGGCACTGTTATTAAATACAATCAACAGCCAAAGTTCCTGGGCATTACTCTCGATAGAACTCTTTCTTTTAAACTACACCTAGAAAATACGTCAAAAAAACTTAAAACGAGAAACAATATATTGCACAAACTGGCAGACTCGACATGGGCTGCTACTCCAGCTACCCTTCGCACAACTGCTCTAAGTCTGGTTTACTCAGTGACTGAGTACGGCGCACCAGTCTGGTTAGATAGCACACATACTGACAAAGTTGACTGCCAGCTGCATGCCACGATGCGTTCTATAAGTGGTACTATCAAGTCTACTCCTCAGGCAGTCAAAAAAGCCTCCACATAAAACTGCCAGCAACCTGCTGACAACTAATTTTAATATCTTGGATGCCTAGGACACCTCCTGGCATCATTACAAGATAACTGGCTTTTCTATTACTAACCCGACTTCGACCCAACCTGGTTTCGATCTGCCAAGTCATACCTGGACTAGACTAAACCGAATAGGAACGAATCATGGACGTTGTGCTGATTCTTTCTACAAGTGGGGAATTTCCCCTCAATGTGACTGCAACGCTCCACAACAAACCATAAAACACATTGCAACTGTGTGTCCAATCCGACGATACAGCGGCGACATCGCAGACATCCATTTGGCTACCCCCATGTAGTAGCATGGATAGACTCACTCGATGTAAACCTCTAATGTTCAAATGACTGCCCAATGCTCAAATAATTTACTTTTTACTTTTTAACTAAAAGACGCGCAATCAAATTGATTGTAAGCTCATTTACCGTGTATTCATGTTTTGTTTTAGGTAGATTTCATAGAAAAATCTACCTATTTTAAGTTTTATCTTTGTTTTTTAATGTGTCATAAAAACCATACGCTAAATAAAATTGAAATTTTTTCAAAAATTTTTTGATTTTACGATTTAAATTATTTAGCAACACTGCGAATCAAAGCGCACAATAAACCACGAGTCCGAAGGACGAAAATAGAATAGGTTATTTCATGAGAAAAATTAAAAAATTTTAGAAAAAAATTTTAATGAAGAGTGGTATTTAATGAGATAATTTTTTTTTAATTATAATTTTGCTTAAAAGATAATTATTAGTTTCTAAATAAAATTTTTTCTACAAATTATTCGGTTAATAAAAAATGAACCGTTTTTTTTGAAAGTGGTATAAGTCCATTTTTTAGGGTTCCGTTTTTTATACGGAACACTATTGGTGAGAGTACAACGTGTTTTTCACATTATTTCGATTATCTCGTGAACCATTAATCCCATGAACTTAAAATTTGAGGTGCTTATAAAACTAACTTATCCACACAAGATGGTGGGTTAAAAAATAAATAAAGTTGTGTTCGTTTGTTTTAAGGAGGTACGATGTAAAGCCTTTAAAAACATACATTTTTTTATCGAGACGAGTAGGGTATCATATGAAAGGGCTTCGTTTCAGCATTATTTAAAAATATATTTTGGAATTTTACACCTCACCATTTTTTGTATAATTTCGAAAAATGACGTTTTCTGGATGTTTTATTGCCCCGAATAACTCCGACCCTACTTCATCGAAAGTCTTGAAATATATTTGGAATGATAGAAAATTGAGTAGGTTTTTAATGAAAAATATAGAAAAGTAGCAGATAACTATATTTATTTTGATAACTATATTTATTAAAGGGGTGGGAATGTTAAGGGGTAAAAACATCATTTAAAACCAGGTCATGTGGGGTGTCATTTGAAAGAGCACTTGATTTTATAAATATTGCCATTTTTTTTAGAATTTTGCAATGCATAGTTTTTGAATTATTATCAATAAAGACACAAAAAATTGGTTCCCCCCTTTGCATTTCGAGCCTAATTAACAGAAAAATCTGAAAAAATTCACAGAGACAGGAAGTTTAATAAACTCTGAACGAAAAATATAGCGAACTTCCAAATAATTATATTTTTGTGCTTTTAAGGGATTGGGGTGGGGAAGGGTGAAAAAAACCGTTTTTGACCCAAGCGAGTGGGGTGTCATTTGAAAGAGAACCGAATTTCAGAAACTTTGCAATTTTTTTAGAATTTTACGGTACACAGTTTTTGAGTTATTCTAAAAAATGTGCAAATTCCATACCGTTCCCCCCCCCCCCTACGTTTCGACACTGATTGACAGAAAAAATTGAAAAAATTCAGAGAGACAGGAAATTTGCTATATTTTGAACGAAAATTATAGCGAACTCTTAAAATAATTATATTTCTGTGTGTTTAGGGTATGGGTGTAAGGGGGGTAAAAAAAACTTTTTTGGACCCAAGCGAGTGGGGTATCATTTGAAAGAGCACTGAATTTCCAAAACATTGCAATTTATTTTAGAATTTTGCGGTACACAGTTTTTGAGATATTCTAAAAAATGTGCAAATTCCAGACCGTCCGCCCCCCCCCCCCCTACGTTTCGACACTGATAGACAGAAAAAATTGAAAAAATTCGTAGAGACAGGAAGTTTGCTATATTTTGAACGAAAATTATAGCGAACTCTCAATGATTATATTTCTGTGTGTTTAGGGGATGGGTGTAAAGGGGGTAAAAAAAACTTTTTTTGACCCAAGCGAGTGGGGTGTCATTTGAAAGAACACAAAATTTCCAAAACATTGCAATTTTTTTTAGAATTTTCCGGTACACAGTTTTTGAGTTATTCTAAGAAATGTGAAAATTCCATACCGTTCCGCCCCCCTACGTTTCGAAACTTATTGACAGAAAAAAATGAAAAAATTCATGGAGACAGGAAGTTTGCTATACTTTGAACGAAAATTATAGCGAACTCTCAAATAATTATATTTCTGTGTGTTTAGGGGATGGGTGTGGGAGGGTAAAAAAAACTTTTTTGGAACCAAACGACTGGGGTGTCATTTGAAAGAACACTTAATTTAAGAAACATTGCAACATTTTTTAGAATTCTGCGGTGCACAGTTTTTTAGTTATTGATAAAAAAAGTGCTATTTTAAGTGTATGTATACCACCCACTGGCGGGCGGTACAAAGAAAGCAGGGTCATACCTGCTTACCCAAACAAAATTTAAAATAGTCTTCTTAACAAAAATTTAGATTAATTAAAGAATATAAAAACATTCTAAATTGATTATTAATATCATTTATTTATTAACGATTATTCTAATATTCCAAAAATCTATATTTACATGTCAGCCATTTTGAATTTTCAACACTCCAAATCTAAAATGCACATTTAAATAAAATATAAAAAAATTTTGTTTTTTGGCAGATTTTATCTATTCTTTGTTCTTTGGTCATCAGTAAAATTTCTGCTTTCAATCGCTATGTATTCCTTAGAAGTTGTATTGAAAAACAAACAATTAAAGTCCCAATAAAATGAGTGAAAATAAGCAGAAGATAATTCTGCTTTTAAAGTTTTTTCTTTCTTTTCCTTTCGTCATTTCACATTTTGTGCGAATGAGCGAATATAAAGAAAATTGTTTGTTAGTTTTTTCCTGATAAGATTGAAATTATTTTTAATCTATTTGTTGTGTTATGAAAATTAATAATATTATTTATTTATAGTTTTAATGGGTGTAATATTTCGTTTATTAAAATGGTGCAACCATTAAATAATATAGTTTCCAGTGATTTAAATTATGAAATTATTGGATCTTTCATTGAAGGTTTTTTATGTATGTTTCTTGAAAACGGTTCATTCGATTTGGATGATTTAAATTGTATTCTGTTAAGGTAGTGGTCCTAAGGTAATGGTCCCAAGTGGTCCATTTTTTATGACGTGAAAAATACCGTTTTTCTATGATAGCAGAGGAAAATTTTATTTTCAAGCAGGCTTAATCCCCTATGAAAATGGGCTTTTTCCCTCTGTTGTAAAAAGAATAACAAATTGTAGTTGCTATGGTATTTTCATATAATTTTAAAACAAAGCAACCATATGTAAAAATAGAATATGAATTTTGAATGTTATTTTGTCGATTTCTAATTTAATAAATTCTAATAAATATCGTTTATGTATTTACTATCATAGAAAAAAGTGTATTGCCTACGCGAGATAAAAACATTTTGCGTTCGTGAAATTGTCCAACTGGACGTTAACGGATCTCGTGAACAAATTTTCACTCACGAAAAAGCAGCGTTTTCATCTCTTGTAGCAAAATGTACTATTTTCAGAAAATTGGAAAAACTATATTTTTTTATGTATTTTCGCCGGTTTATCGAAAACAGCTCACTTGATTTGGATGGTTTAAATGTATTCTATTAAGATAGATGCCCGGGTTGTCCCATATTTTTTATATTACGTGGAAAATGGTCGTTGTTCAGAAAATTGAAAAAAAGCTATATTTTTCATGTATTTTCGTCGATTTCTTTGAAACAGCTTAATCTATTTGGATCTATTTGGACGGTTGGAGTTGTATTTAATTGATATAGATGCCGAAATGGTCCTAAATTCCTTTCTATGACAGAAAATATCCCCTTTCTCAAAAATATGATAAAACCATGTTTGTTAGATTTTCATCGATGAATGCTTGCCGCGATTTTAAGTTATTACTTCAAAAACACTTTCTTAGCCGCCTTTTGATTTTATGACTACACAAAATGAAATAATAAATAAACTTTTTTAAAAAAATAAAACCGACTTCAGAAAAAACAAAAGAGGCACAAAAAAGTGGAAAATAACTCAATTGTGCCTTTTAGAGACGAAAATACGTATAAATTTTGATTAATTTAATTTAATTATAGTTAGTTACATACAAAAAATTACGCTTTTAAACAAAGATATTATATTGTAAAAGTTATTTTTTTATAATAGCTTTTATATTATGAAATTTATTTTCAATACAAAATGTTCGAAGTCGGTACCACCATTGACATCTCATCGATTGCCAACAGTTTTGTACTACAAATAAATCTTATAATATAATAACTATTACAACAACTATAATAATTATAATAAAATATAAGTTTTATAATATAACATCTTTGTTTAAAAGTGTAATTTTTTGTAGTTAAGTATAATTAAATTAAATTAATCAAAATTTATCGGTATTTCTGTCTCTAAAAGCCACAATTGAAATATTTTTCACTTTTTTGTGCCTCTTTTATTGTTTCTGAAGTCTGTTTCATTTTTTTTAAAAACGTTTATTTTATTTTCTAAAGAAAGGGTATTTAAACCTACGATGGTTATCATAATTTAAATAATTTTTTTAATGCCGTTAGTAAACACCAAGCCATATTATATTAATCAATCAATTTTTTCAAATTATTCGGTAGTGTTATAATGTTGAAAGTGTTATCAATATATGATCAAGAATTGAAATCATTTTTATAGGAGTCCAAAGTATTTTTAGGCATTTTCAATCATATACAAAATGATTTGAGTGAATCAAAAGTGTTGATCTAAAAAACTCAATTTTTTTAGAAATCAAAGTTTGTTTATTTATTGCCATACTTCTTGATGAAACATCAGGTATATCTTATAAGTCGCAATTGTCAACAATAGGACGATTTGTAACTAAAACAGAAGAAGTTTTTGAAAGACTCTTAGCTTTTACAGATATTAGTGCAGACTGATCTGCCAAAGCCTTATCACGTCATGCAATCAATACAATGGAAGAACTATCATGTGGGTATAAATTAAAAAATGTTCTGTTTTTTATATAATCTGCTTACCGTCTATCGAAACCCACTGCACGCCACTGATACCACCCTATATTTCGACGCTAATTTATAGAACAAATATTCCCTATTTAGACCATTAAAATAGTGGTTAAATCTTTCTTTAGCTAACATAAACATCTATGGATAAGATTTAACCTCAAGTAACATTTTTGATCAATGTAGATGTGATTGACATTTACTATTGACGTTTACGATTAAACATTTATTCTGTTTTGCGTTCATAGTCTGGCGATATAAAGACTTTACAACATAACTTTATGTCATTTATTTTTGATATTGTGTTCTTTTACATTCTCGGAACCCTTGGCGAGCGAATTTTATTCGCACTTATCCGACTTTTTCATATTGAGATATTTACGGATTTGTGTTTGCATTAATATAAAAATATAGGCAAATGTAACTAAAATTTTGTAATATTTTTCACACTTTATACCAATTTAATTTTATGATGCAATAATAGTTATTTAAAATTAAAATGAAAATAATTGATTTTTTGGCTCCAAATGGACTTATACCACTTTCTAATAACATCTTCTAAAAAATAAGAACAAGAGAAGTGGTATAAGTCCCATGTAATAGGGTCACTCTTTTTTGATTTGGCTGAAATTTTTTTTATGCGTTTTATATCGAAAAAAAAGATATGGGTGTTTGAGGATTTTTTTTTTTTCGGTTCTAAATTTCTTGATGAGTTATTTTCAAAAATTCATAACTTCCGTTTTATTAAAGATAGAAACTTCTGTTTTGTTTTATTTTAAAGATGCTAGTTTAAAAAAAAATAAAATTAACAAAAGTTATTCACAAATTTCTATTGATATAAACAAATAAAATGTTGAAATCGATTTTTAGCCATTTCTCCACCTCCGCTCCACCCCAAATCGGGCTCTATTGAAGGTATGATTATATATATAGAAAGAGGCCATCATTATCTTTCTAAAACTACCACTAACTCAATTTTTTCAAAAATGGACTTATACCACTTTCAAAAAAAAACGGTTCAAATCATTTTAAAAACGCAAATAATAAAAATGTCGGTTTTCATTCATAAATGATTACATGTTTATGTTTTTTGTCAAAAAAAATTACAAATTTATAGTACGTTAAATTAAAGAGAATTTTACTATATATCCCTGCTTAACTATCCTATTGAATAACAAAGTTTAATGGGAAAATTGCATAGGGAATTTCCTATAAAATCATATTAAACAATTTTTTTCCTATTGAAATCGATTGAATCCTATTCAATTGTCCTATAGAAATACATTGAATCCTTTTAATAGAAATGAAAACATTTTTATAGTCGGGGGACGA